>JAOUQT010300745.1:0-16120 GCA_025769995.1 Xyliphius kryptos | reverse complement strand
TTCAGTGTTTGTTTACTTTTCTTAATTTATTAGTGAACAATGTTCTTAACCATTATTGATCCAGGGCAACTGTATCATAGCTCTCTGGTCCCAATAATCAGTTATTAATTTACGAGTTAATTCCTAAGTCGTAAATAATGGGATATGATGTAAACTGGCTTGATTAGTAAAAGCTATTAGAGTTGGAATAGAGGACCAACCTAAAATAGTAGACCCCTGTAGGTGTCCCAATACTTTTGTCATGTATGTTATCATTGTTTTCAGAATACTTATTTTCTTTTTTCATTCTTTAGTGTCATTAAAAATTATGTCCCAATCTAATATTTATCTTTTTACTCGATTAACTCCCAGGTTCCGCTCCCACCCCCTCGGAGAGAGAGCTATCACATGATCCCTAACCCTCCATCTTACAGCTCCTTGGTCCCCCCCAGCTCTTACGCTATAAAGTCTAGTTCCTCTTACTCATATTCTGAGATCACCCGCACCTCATCAGATGTGTCCTCAGAAGCTAATGCTAATGCTAACAACTTTATCAGCCAGCTGCTGGAGCGCAAAGTCTCATCCCTTAAACTTGCTAACAACCAAAGTGCCTCAAACTCCACCGCAAATGTCAATGCTGTTGTTACTAACTCTACTAATGACAAAGTTGACCTTACCAAAACTATGGGCTCTGTAGTTAATACTAACCTGAATGAGCATCATGTACAGTCATGGCCTCCACCACGTACACACTCCATGTTCCCTAGTACAACCCACACATCCTCTCTCTCCATCAACATAGCTCCCACAGGTTCAGAACAGCATCCTGAATGTGAACCTCAAGTGAGATCCAGATCCGAACCCCAGGACCCTTCTGACTCATTGCGAAGCCCCCCTGTGCCTCCAAGACCAGCAGCTAATACAGTGGTATTGAACTTGTTTGGCATCAATATATATATAAATGGACTGTTTTTAACCCACAGGGTTTGTCCCTCATTCACCATCTGCCCATAGGATATCCAAATCCAGGGATTGTTTGTATCTTCTACAGTTCAACAGCATTTCAAAAGACTTTAAGGATTTGAGAATTTTAAAACATTATTGATTAAAAACTGGAGTTTTTTTATTAAATGTGGAAACTAGAGCTAAATTCCCTGTTTACAAAAACTTACTTCTACATGTATTCATTGTTGTATATCAATGTTTGGTGTAGTGTTTGAAAAATCCACACCCAATAGATCAGTTTTACACCTTGACCTTCAGTAATGCTCCGTCTGAACCAATCCACCTGTCAATAACTAATTTATGGCCCCAGAAAATGCAGTATAAGAAACTGTTGCATCAGAGAGCCACACATTAAATACACAAACAATAACCTTATAATAAAAATAATAATAATAATTAGAACAATAATAATGATAAACTAGAAGGAAACGCTTGTGAACAAACTTTAAATTGGCTTAAAAATGCTAAACGTGGCTAAAAAACAACCAAAAGAAACCTATAAAAAAGAAACTACTACATGCTAACTATGCTAATAATGTTAACTAAGCAAATGTGGCTAACATGCTAAATATGATAATGTATATATTAACAGTGGCTAACCAAAAAGGGGAAAAAAGAAAGTAAAGAAGATAAAGACATGTAAAGTTGTTATAAATTAAAAAAACAATAGCTGATAAAACATTTTCAATGGATTCCTATGAAAAAAATGCTCCACAATAGGGGCATGGCATGAAAACCATACACCATACCTGATTACTGCTTTGCACACGGTTGGCATTCTAATTAATTACACTAATTAACCCTTATAGGCACACCTGAAAACCAATTCAGGTGAATTCCTCTTGAAGCTTATTGAGAGAATGCCAAGAGTGTGCAAAGCAGTAATCAGAGCAAAGGGGTGCTATTTTAAAGCAACTAGAATATAAAATGTTTTCAGTTATTTTTTTGTTAAGTACATAACAGTTTTGATGCCTTTAGTGAGAATCTACAATGTAAATGTGTGTCCAAACTTTTGGCTTGTACTGTACAGTGCTGAAAGTTTGAGATCTAACTAAAGATGCTCAAAGTGCATTTGAAATAGGGTTTAAATCATAAACAGCATGACAGAAGGTCCGGGAGTGATGTCATTATTATTTAGGCATATTTTATTATCCACATGGATTTAAGACTGGGTTTTCAGTGGTCTTCACTTCGGAACTTGTTTGAAATGGCTCCAAAAAGACTGTTGAACCAAATTCAGCAAAACCTGCAATATTCTTTGATCGGTCATCTGATAAGCCAATAAAATGGCTCAGTCTAGGCAATTGTCAGTTCCACTTACCATATAGATGTACTTTGTAGTTCTACAATTACAGTCTGTAGTCCATTTGTTTCTTTACATATTTTATGAGTTCTCTTTACAGCGTGCTCTAATGATCAGGATCATTCTTGGCACTGTACTTACTTTGCCATAGAAGCTATTTGTTAGTATGGCTCCAAATATGTTCAGCCAACAGCATTTTTTTAATTTGATAAAGGATTACAGAATTGCTAACCCAAACTGTGGAATAACATATAAGCTACTTTATCTTAATTTAAATGTAGTGTACAGTAAGTGAACATGGTGCTTATAAATCCAAGCAGCACTACTTTATCTGATCCACTCATACAGTGCAAAGAATACTAACATATCCTCACCATGTCTAAGAATGCTAAGAATGATCTTTGGTGCTTCAGGAATGCTGATTTAACCTTGGGATCTGACACCAAAACAAGTATCAGATTATGCTTTTATTGAAATCAAAATCATTTATAATCTGGTCCTCTGCGAAGTAATCCAGTAATATTTATACAACGAATGCTTGATCGCTGTGTACGAGGTTTCTGGTTTCCTAGTGGCCAAATTACATTCTTCCTGCAAGAAGAATGGCTTAAAATCCCTCGGACCACTGTGCAGGACTTGTATATGTCATTCCCAAGACAAATTGACGCTGTATCTGCCGCAAAAGGAGGCTCTACACCATACTAATCAATTATTGTGGTCCAAAACCTGGTGTTTCATTGTCCAAACCCTGTAATAAAATTAAAGAAATACATAAAACATGAACCTCTAAATCCCAGCCTAAAGGCTTCATTGGGAGCATCATACAGGCCCACCTTCTACACACCATAACCATAAAATATTTGAAATCACACATTGATATGAATATAAAGCGGTTAGAAGTGTGTATTATTGTCGTTAATGTCATGGCTGGACAAACAGCTCAGCCAATCAAATTAAAGGGTCTTACTCAGTGGTAACAAAACACAACCCTTAGATTGATAGCTCAACAACGTTAGATACCAACCCCACACTGAGGATTAACAAAGTACAAAGAGAGACAGATGGACTACAGTCTGTATATAATGTGTCTACATGTTAATTGGAATTTAAAAAAAAAATAAGTGTAGAAACCTGTGGTCAAACAAAAATGTAATTCTGGCCACTAAAAAATCTGGTGAAAAAGGTCAATCCAGAAGTCTGAACTCTTCAGTAGGAACTATAATTGGTACTAATACCTTAGAACTAAAGAGCTTGGCCTTGTTTTTTTTTGTTGACATCGTATCTATTGTCCCCACAGATGTTGTTTGTGTTTGTGTTTAACTATTTGGCCTCAATTTTTTAGGAGAACCTATTTATCCAATTTGATCCCACAGCTTGCACATCCTTGTTCAGTTACAGTCCATCGTTATCATTGTGGGTTTCACTTCCTGCTTACTAGCATGTTTATTGCTGTGCTAATCACATTTCCGTGCTTCCTTTCATCCCCCTTCCATTTATTAGTGCAACGTGTCCCAGTCAAGAGGGAGCACCACCCTTGGGTCGTCCTACAGTCGTGCGAGTGTGGACTCGCCTGACTGCCTACCCGGGCCCTACATACCCTCACGCTCTCATTCGGCACTCAGCCAATATTCTTCGTCAACAGCCATCCTAGAGGAGCTGCAGATCTGTGGGGATTCCCCCGAGACCACGCCCACTCCCTCACCTACACTCAGCCATGACTCTGTCACTCATGACGACGCCCCAGTACCCACTGTGGCCGCTGGCACTAATGTAACTATCACGCAGCCCCACCCCTTTCACTCGGCACTCACAGTTGTAGAAGTGTTGACTTGTCCATGTCCTACAGATCTTTTGTTCTGATTGGTTTGTGCACTTCTTGTTTTGGGTATTAAATTATTTTGGCTTGAGTAAAATATTTCTGTTTGTTTCATATAGTGTTGCTTTGGGGCTCTTGTTGTTTGCTTTTAAAGTAACTAACATGATATGGACAAATGGCAGTGGCACTCCATCACATAAGAGAGTGGTTAGAGAGCCAAATTTCATAAATTTATGTTGACCGGGCGCTAATAGTTCCAAAAGTCATATAAAAATATACACGGTTATAAAACTAATTACCTTTATTTTTTCAAATGGCAGTGTAACTGAAGATAAGCCACTTAGGCGTGAACAAACTGAATAGAATACTTTACATTTAGGAAATTTGAATTTAAGGTTAAGTAGATGGTGTCAGAGGAATCTATGCGCATTTATACAAATGTGAAGCAGTCAGAGGTGTGGGTTATTGTGAATAATGACACGGCTAGACAATCGGCTCAGCCAATCAGATTTAAGGACCGGAACTACCCATTTTATAATGAAAATTAAAGGCAGTCCAAACAAATATGTGAGCTTTTTTGGTCTGCAAGTGTAGCTCTTTAAAAAGTTTACTGATTAAAATCATTGTTTGGTCAGAAGGTTGTGGGTTCAAATCCCAGGTCCATTGAAGTTACCAATGTGGGCCCTTGAGCAAGACCCTTAACCCTCATTGCTCCAGGGTCCTATATCAACCCTGTGTTCAGACCCCAACCAAGTTGGGATACCTGTGTGTCGCTTTGGATAAAAGCGTCTGCTAAATAACTAAATGTAAATGTATGTATAATAGTACATTGTCTAAAAGCAGCTTTACTGTGTTTTAGGCTAAAATCACAAAGAGCAAGATGAAGTGACAACGGAAATAAAAAAGTGAAGTAAAAACAAGATGAAAATTATAAAAATATTCTGATGTTTGTATATATCTTTTTTAAAAACAAGTCTAATCAAATGAATCAACACAGATATGAATTTATTTGAGTCATTACAAATGTGGAAATATTTGTTGAAAGTTGTTATAGGTTCTTGCTGGACTGTAGACTTGATAATCCAACAAAAAGGTTCTGTCCAGTGAACCCACTAATAGGTGCTTTAATTAAGTTTAGTCATAAAAGTTCCCTTGATCCTGGATGAAAGCGTTTTGAGGCATCACTGTACCATGCTGTGAGTGTTGAGGGTGGATATGTCGAGGGAATTAAACTAGTATCTTAAAAAGGAACAGAAAAGTAGCATAAAGGGTTTTAAAAACAACATGTCATGAAAGCAGGTGCCCTGACATTTGTTGCATCTTTGTTCTGGGTGTTTCAGTTGTGGTCATTTTGCTAACCACTTTGATTCTCACTCTGTGTGTAGTGTGACACGGTTTTATGTTTACAGTCGTGTTTTTTTTTAATATTAATACATACAGGTGTTGGACAATGAAACTGAAACACCTGGTTTTAGACCACAATCATTGATTAGTATGGTGTAGAGCCTCCTTTTATAGCCAATACAGCGTCCATTTGTCTTGGGAATGAGATATACAAGTCCTGCACAGTGGTCAGAGAGATTTTAAGCCATTCTTCTTGTAGGATAGTGGCCAGGTCACTACGTGATGCTGGTGGAGGAAAACGTTTCCTAACTCGCTCCCCCAAAACCCCCCAAAAAAGTGGCTCAATAATATATGGCTCATAATATGTGGCTTAATAATAGATCTGGTGAGTGTGCCGGCTATGTGAGATGTTCAACTTCACTTTCATGTTCATCAAACCAATCTAGGGTTAGGGTTAACCCTAAACCCTAACACTAACCCAATCATATTTGGAGCAAAACTGGGCTCTTATCCTGCTAATTGAACCTTCACACTCTGCTCTTACTGGTGCAATGTTCAATTAATGAAGTTTGGCCACCAGGCTGCTCCAATTTAGCCATGAAACCTCCCACACTAAAAGGACAGGGTTTCAGATTCATTGTCCAACCCCTGTAATTATAATTAAGTGTGTTTCATTTTAATACTAACACTCTGTATAAACGCCTACAAGCCAATAAACAAAAAAAACTATTAATTTTAAGCAATTAATTTTCTTAATGATTTGCTTTTTTGACAGGGTCAGATGAATGGACGTGCACATTCTCAGAGGCCGTTTTCACCCCCTGCACAGCGCCCCCCTCCACCGGTCTTTAGTCCAGAACTGGAACAAATTCATCACACAAGGCAGTCGGGTGAGAGGCTGCTGTACTATGTATTAATATACCGAAGTGATGTCATCAAAACGGAAGTTTGTTCATAGTCATAGTTTTATTAAAAAGGCTTTTTAAAAAAAAAAAAAAAAAAACAGCGGAACAATTACTCTGGGGAAAGGGGGGAGGTAGGGGCTGGTCAGAGCACAGGTGCAGTCATGATAGAACACTCCTAAAGCATTATGGCTAACATTCCACTCCGATGTCAGTATTCAGTCCAATAATACTACGGTGATCCATGATCTATCGTAGGGGTAACGTTTTAGAGACCCCAGCTATATGCGAAAATGGAAGGAGGGGTTGCCCAAACAGAAAATGCTACTTAGAAAAGGTGTAGTTCCGGTCCTTAAATCTAATTGGCTGAGCCGCTTGTCTAGCCGTGACATTATTCACAATAATCCACACCTCTAAACGCTACACATTCGTTTAAAAGTGCGATTTGAAATATATTGTACTCCCAATTACTCCCAATTAATTTTTGTAATTTGGCCACTAAATGGCAGTATTTGATTGGTAAAAAAAACAGACATCTTTTACTTGCATCAGGGTTCATTTTAAAAAACAGACTGGATTCTGTCGTGGAAGGCGAGTTTATTAGCGATTTTGCTTTCAGTCAAGGCATTTATGAATCAAACCATTTTTTTTATTATAGTGTGCTCGTTACCATTTATAAAAGCAATAAGGCATGGGAGGAAGTGCATTTTTGTGACTAAACCACGAGAAGACGGGTAACAGCACTCCCTGTTACACAGAACACAGATCTGTTTTTTTCTGGGAAACAAAGGCTAATTAAAAAAAATATATTTTTTACGCAGGACAATCTTTTGTCATGTGGAACTGATTGACAAAGATATAGTCAGCAAGTAAAAAAAAAATCAAAAATGCGAAACTACCTCTATGTGATAGACATTGGCACTCCAGACTCCAGACCAGACTGCACCTGGAAAATTATTTGTACAATAAGCCTTACATGTTGATGTGTTGCTACCTTTTAAGGGCCCAAACCTATTATCTAATAGTTTTTCACTGTAATTTAATTTATTAATTACTTTTCATCTGCTCCTGGCATGATTTCTCTGTCAAAAAGTTAGCCAGATGCTAAAATATGTGCTATTAGCATGTGCCAAATTACTTTTAATTAGTTCCATTCTAAATCTGTGCTGTGTGTAATCAACATTCTCTTTCTTTATCAGAAGGATCAGAGATGGTGCAGAGAGAGACAGTGTCTATGGGGCAGACGGTTTATAGAAGCACCACTCCAGTAGCACGATTCTCGGAGGAGAAGAAAAAGGTGTCAGTGATTAAAGCACCACATTATGAGGGCATTGGACCTGTGGATGAGACCGGCATCCCGCTTGCTATTCGCACGGTGAGAAGCACTGGGAACCTGGTGTTAGATACAGAGCAGATGAGGAGGCTTCATTCCTTCTTTACAATATCTTGGAATTGTTCTTTTTGTTTTTCAATGTTTATTAATTATGATGTTAGATCATTTATACTGTACAGAATAGAGGGTGGCATGGTGGTGCAGCATTTCCCAGTGGGAGTTTGCAGGTTCTTTCTGTGCCTGTGTGGGATTCTTCTGCGATCTTCGGCTTCCTCCAAAGTTTAAAGATTTACAGTATTTCCATCCATCCACTATCCTCCGCTTACTCCTTTACTGGGGTCGCGGTGGGGTTCACCTTGCCCATCCAGGAAAAAACATCTCGGGCGCTGGGCAGACACATCCGGGACAGGGCACTAATTCATCACTGGGCGCTTACTCACACACAAACACACACTATACAGGGCAATTTAGAGCATTCAGTTTACCTGATATCCATGTTTTCGTACTGTGGGAGGAAACCGGAGAACCCAAAGAAAACCCACAAGGACACGGGAAGGATATGGAATTTCATGAACGGGTTTTGAACCGGGAATTCCCAGCGCCGAAGGGGAAAGTGCTAACCACTAAGCCACCGTCCCACCCTATACAGTATTTTGATGGGTAAATTAGATATGATAAGGTATTCTATCCACTGGGGGTGTACATATCGGGGCACTTGTATCGCCGGGCCTAAGCCCAGTTAAATAGAAGAGCTGAGTCAGGTGTTAAAGTGGACCCTGCAAAATATGCAGCTCTTTCTACTAAAATGTCATAGACAAAACTGTTGCTCTTGAACTTCGCAACATGGCTGTAACCTTCATTTGCCAACATTGGGATCCCTTCAGAGACTTGCTGTCTGCTGTTCTTAGTCACAGAAGCATTGTTATACATTCTGCTTAACAATACGCTGATTACATGAATACTTCCGGAGTTTATGGTGGTATGGCGGAAATAGGACGGGCAAAGTAATAATGGAGAAGGACTCAGTTATATGGCAAGTACTGGGGTGCAGGTCGACGAGTTCACCAATAATAAGATACACTTTAGGAACATTATTATATTACTGGGTAAGGCTTCTGTCACTGTAGCCCATCCAACTCAAGGTTAATGCTGTGGTGCATCATGGATAGTGATCATTTATAACTAATGAAGAGATCATTTTTATCTGTTTAAAATGTTTGATTGGCTTTATTTAACTGTGCATTTTGTGTATGTGTGTCCATCTGTATTTCTGTCCGTCTGTCTGTTCTTGCAGACTGTTGACCGGCCCAAGGACTGGTATAAGACAATGTTTAAACAGATTCATATGGTCCATAAAGCTGGTGAGAATTTAGTTTTAACTTGTAAAGACCTAAAACATTAAGACTAATATTAAATATTTACATTTAAATCCATTTTGAATATTCTATAAAGAATAAAATCAGATCTTAATGTAACAATATTCATTACACACCTTAAATAATACGTGCATTGTCATCTATTTAGTTTATTTATGTAAGTAGATTGATGTAATAATAGTGTATAAATATCTCCATTGTCATTTTGTTTATATTTAATTTAATAACAATATTTTGATTAAAATGTGGATGTGTGTTTAACAGATGATGACTATGGATACAGTGATGCGTATAATGCAGCCTGTTCTGTCATGAACAACGGTATGTCTCGAAAAAGTTTCTGACCGTATACAATTATTGTTCCATCCATCCATCCATCCAGCCATACATAGGCCCTTTGTAGAGGGTTCATGGCAGGAACACTTAATAAAAGGCTTTTTCAAATGAAGACAGATTCTTTCACTCTTCACTGTGTGTTTGTGTCTGCGGGTGTGAGTCGAGGTTTAGTTCTGGATGCAGCTGTCATCCTGCGTGCTTTGTTACAGCACACTGTTGGCATTCTAATTAATTATACTAATTAACCCTAATAGGCACACCTGAAAACCATTTGAAGTGACTACCTCTTAAAGCTCATTCAGAGAATTCCAACATTGTGCAAAGAAGTAATCAGAGCAAAGGGTGGCTATTTTGAAGACACTAGAATATAAAACATGTTTTCAGTTATTTCACCTTTTTTTAAGTACATAACTCCTCATGGGTTCGTTCATAGTTTTGATGCCTTCAGTGAAAATCTACAATGCATTGAATGAGAAGGTGTCCAAACTTTTGACCTGTTCTGTAGTTTCTTTTATAATCATTCTGTTGTGTAATTTGTTTTTTAGAGAACTTTGATCCAGTCCATGCTCATCCTCCACCACAAACACATACCTACCGCCCTCTGTCTCGAAATGCTAATGAGCCGGCAAGAGCCCCACCTCCTCGAGAAGCCAGCCCTGTCCCTCCTCCTCCTCCACCTATGCCCTCGCTCCTTCAGCTCCGTTCACGAGATTTTGACCGCGAAAAGGACCAGCCACATGATCCGTAAGACTAATGTTACATTATATATCTTTATGCTCCACCCATTTTCCTAGCCAATAACAGTCCATTAAACATGTGCAATTTCATGTGTATATGTAGAGTGTTTAATGTTTAAGTTCAAGTTGAAGTATTTTTATAGCGCTTTTTGCAACAGTTTTGCAACAAAGCAGCTTTACAATGTTATAAGCCTAAAGAGCAAGCGGAAGTAACAGTGGCAAGAAAAAACTCCCTGTTGTAGTTATGTATGCCTGTATATATGTTTGCGCGCTGGTTAGAATTTTCTGGATTTCTGCATAAACATATTTTGCAACATATGCAAAAGTCCTAAAATAAGATAAAGTTAAAATTGACTAATTTAACTAATCCTGTATTAAATCTGTGAGTGGCAAAAGTATGTGAACCTTTGTTTTCCATACCAGATGTGACCCCTTTGTGCAGCAATAACTTCCAAGTGAACACTGACTGTAATAGTTTATTAGTCCTGCACATTGACTTGAAGGAATTTTATTACAAAAAACCTCCTCAGCTCTGTTCTTTTGATGGGTTTCCTCGCATGAGCTGCTTGATTCTCATTCACAACATATTTGATGGCTGAAGGTCAGTATTTTGACTTAGTCTGTAACAGGCAGTTTCTTATCTGCGCAAACTGCACATCACGGGTGGCAAATCAGATGGAACACACACACATATTGTAGCCAGTTCAGTGCATCTAAGCTGCACTTCAAATTCCCACGATGCAGGGAACGAAAACAGGCATCACACACATCCATTTATCTATTATCTTCCGCTTATTCCTCTACTAGGGTCACGGTGGGTTCCCCATGCCCATCCAGGGGAGAATGTCTCAGGCGCTGGGCAGACACACCCAGGATAGGGCGCCAATCCATTAGTGGGCACACACTCACACAGCCAAACACTAAACAGGGCAATTTAGAGCGGTCTATTTACCTTTAACTCATGTTTTTGGACTGTGGGAGGAAACCGGAGATCCCGGAGGATGCCCATGCGAACATGGAGAGAACATGGAAACTCCACCCAGATTGGGATTCGAACCGGGAATGTGCTACCACTAAGCCACCAAGAAATATTCGCATCCATCTGTATGTGAAAACAGTCTAAGGAAAGGCTTCTTCTTTTCCAAAAAGACTGGGTCCCAGTAAATAAGAAAGGTACATAAAGAAACGGTTGGGTGAGTTTAATAAAGAACACAATAACTGACCTGCACAAAGCAATGAATCCAAACACATAAAACACCTTTGGGATGAACTGGAATGAAGACTCTAAACCAAGGCAACTCATCTAACAGTATCTGACCTTGCTAAAACTCCTCTGGATGAATGAGCAAATATTCCCACAGATGCACTCCAAAATCATCCAGTATGATGCAAATAACCAAGGACATTATTTATGGCTGAATGTAAGGTCATTATCTTCTTAGACATAGCAAAACAGAAAAGCTAAATGTGTGTGAAGTGTGTGTACCAATGAACATATAGCTGTTTAACGTGTACCCAGCTTTAAACTTACCTCTCCCTTCATCATCCTCACCCGTGCCAGCCACCAGCCACAGGGTTCCTGTTCGTTCGCTCGAGAGTACACCTAACAGTACATACATAAGCAGGTTAGAATGTATAAGTGAAACGCATAGGTTGTGTTTTAAATTAAAAGAAAAAGGTGAGTATGACCCATAAATCCATTGTCCTGTTTAAAATTAAAAAATAATAAAAAAACACAATAGTTTTTACTAAATGTCCTTAAATTACTGTTTTCCACAGGGTAAAAAATTGATTGGGCTGATAGGATTTCAGTACAAATGGGCTCTAACATGACCACAGCCCTATTGACTGCTTTGGCTATTTTTGACCAGGTATTTTGTGTCCCAAACATAAATTTAATGCATTTTGTATAAGTATGTAGGAGTTACAATAAGAACTATGAATTGGCCTTAATGGAGTTGCTGTAATGATGACCCCTCCTAATAACAGCCAACTGTCAACCGTTTTAGTGGCGTGGTCTTGGAGCTTGAAAGTGGCATATAGTTTAAAGAGGGCAACTCAAGAAGGTGGTGAAGAGTGTGACAGCTGCCATACCTCCACTTCCTCTCCTTCACCGATGTCCTTGTGGTAGTCGGGTGGGGGTGGCAACCTCACATCGCAAAATGGCAGCTGTCTCTCTGGTTGCCAGCTAATAATATGCAGCAAAAAAACACAAATAAAGCAATCAGTTTTCCTGTGGATTTAAGTTACATAAATGATCTATGATTAAACTGTAATTTAAATGAACACACGTAAAACCACATATCAGAATAAATCCAAGTATGGTTTTATGTTTTATAAGTTCAGGACATCACTGCTTAAATAAGATGTTTACAGTCTTTTATTAACACATTATATTTACATTAAGTTATTTAGCAGACGCTTTTATCCAAAGCGACTTACAAGTATTCCAACTTGGTTGGGGTCAGAACACAGGGTTGATACCGCCCCCTGGAACAATGAGGGTTAAGGGTCTTGCTCAAGAACCCACATTGGTAACTTAAATGGGCCTGGGATTTGAACCCACAACCTTCTGATTGACAGTCTAACACCCTAACCACAAAAAATGTTTTGGGCTCTGAGCATATACCCAAACAATGCTCCAATGTATGCTGGGCACACATTCACTGACACAGACACAACACACGCAATATAGATGGGGCAATTTAGAGCAGCCAATTCATTTTGAATCCATGTTTTTGGACTTAGGGAGGAAGCCGGAGAACTTGAAAACCCTGGAGGAACATGGAAACTAATTTTATCTCTATCTTAATCCTATATGAGCGAAAAAGGTTGTGGTTCCCCATTATTTTTGGCACTGGGCGGATATAACCAGGACGAGGTGCCAACCCATCAGTGGGCGCGCACACACTATATTTCTTTCTCTCTCTCTCTCTCTCTATCTCTCTCTCTCTCTGACGAGCTCTGCTTCGCACCACACTTTGCTCAAATCTGTTGTGATTATTTGATTCTTCGATGTTTCTTAAAAGGTCTCTTCTTGATACCCTTTGAAATCTAAGCTTTGTTAAAATAAAGCGTTGTTAAAGGTAAAAAAGTCTCTCTCGAGGATGACGAGCTCTGCTTCGCACCACACTTTGCTTAAATCTTTCTGCGATGATTGTTTTCCTCTTTAATATTTATTAGAAAGTCTCTTCTTTGATACCCTTTGAATCTTTGCCTTAATTGACATAAAGCGGCTTCAAAAGTCAAAAGTCTCTCTCTCTCTCTCTCTCTCTCTAAGCTTTAATAGAACAAGAAACTGTAAGTAGGATCTTCTTCTGCCTGATGGTCAAATCTGGAATATTATTAGTTACAAACGCACAGCATCTACTTAAACATGTGTAGTTCTTTATTTCGGTGATTGTTTTCAGGATTTTCTCTGACTGCATATGAGAACGTAATTTGGTTAAATAAAGCGCATAAAAAGTCAAAGTCTCTCTCTCTCTCTCTCTGTGTAGATGGGAGCTGTTTGCTGGGTGCTGGGGTGGTGCACTTTACCTGTTTGGGGTACCAGAAGGAGGTGGGTGCAGATCCTGATTGGTGTAGTTGAGGCGGAGCTTCCTCTGATCCACTGTGATGTCTCTGTTAGACCCTCAGCTACCTGAAGGAGGCGGTGTTTAGTCTGAGTGATGGGATTTCAAACGGTTACTCGCGGTGCCTGATGTCCGGCCTGCTCTCCCCTCGTCTCACTGACGTCCAGCCTTCCAGTCTGTCCGAGGTACACGCCTACATCACTCCTCCAAATGTCATGTGATCACCTGTGATGTGACTGATGCAAAGTCAGCACTTTATTTGAGGTCGTTCAATTTTACTCCGCCTTGTAGGAACCGGGACAGGCCTTTGAACCTAACTAAAGTTGCTCAGTGTGTGTGTGTGTGTGTGTGTGTGTGTGTGTGACTACAGCAGGAGCAGCTGGACGCTGTTTTATCGACGGCGGTGGAGACGAGCGCTCTGGGTCTGATCACCGGCTGCATTAAACAGTGGAGCTCTGAAGGTCAGTCTGAGGCTCAGAGCTGCTGCACTTCACTCACTACTGCTGCTGTTTATGAACTCTCTCTCTGTGTGTGTGTGTGTGTGTGTGTGTGTGTGTGTGTGTGTGTGCACTCAGAGCCACTGGGTTCTGCAGGGAACCTGCGCTACATCCTGCAGTGGGCCTGGGACAAAGTGGTTAAGACCAAAGAGGAACTGGACTCCATCTGTGAGTATCAGCTCAGAGTAACCTGTCCCTCCATAACACAACCGTCCTCTGATTGTGTGTGTGTGTGTTTGTGTGTGTGTAGGTGCGCCGCTGTTTGACAGCTCATCTAATTTCACTGACCCTCAAACCCTGCAGCTGCTTCAGCACAGTCAGAGATCTCTGAGTAACCTGAGCACCATCTTCCACTGTCTGCTGAACCAGGTCCAGGAGCTCACACAGCAAGGTCTCTCACACACACACACACACACACACACACACACACACACACACACACACGGTTCTTTTGTTCTCTGTAGTTCATGCAGTTGATTTTTTTTGTCTCCAGAGTTTTCTCTCAATTCAGAGAGCTCTGCTCTTCCTCTCCTTATTCACCATCCGCTCTGACGTTGTTCTGACGTTGTTCTGTAGGTGTGATGGGTCTGATGAATAAATGCATGGTGTCCAGTCTGATCTCTCAGTACGCTCAGGTGGTCCTGTGGTTCTGCCGCACCGGTCTGCTCCCTGAGAGTGTGGGTACGTTCCTCCTCCTCCTCCTCCTCCTCCTCACTGTTAGACTGAATGTTTTCATGTGCGTCTCTTGTTTCTTGTTGTGTGTGATGTTCAGATGAGGACGTTCTGCAGATTTCCAGACCGTTCTACAGTTTCTCCATCATTAAGAACTATTACACGGGTCAGAGGGAGGAGCTTCAGCGACTCGCCAAGTAACCAGCTCCTCCTGTTTTTAGTGCTAAACCACCTTGAATTGTTTTTGTTTATTAACAGTAGTCTGTATGAATAACACCACCCCCCCCCCCCCCTTAGAGGGAAATGGAATGCTGATTGTTTGATGATCGATGGATTGGTGGCTCAGTGTGGCGAGCGCTTGTCGGACCTGTGGCGGCGGGACGAGGGCGGGACAGGACAGTACCCGCCCCCCTCACTGCATGTAATACTCATCATTCATATGTAACCCCCCCCCTCCCCCTTTTTGGAGGTGGGTTAGTTCCTCCAGTGTTCTGATCATGTCGAAGTAAGAGGTTGTGGTGCTCCATTTCAGGCTCTGTTGGACCTGTACCTTCTGGAAGATGTAGATGAATCAACCAAACATGCCATCGTATCCTTCAGTAGTGTGTGTGTCTGTGTGTGTGTGTGTCTCTGTGTGTGTGAACCTTAACTGTGGTGCTGCAGGTGATTTATCTGTTGTTAGATGTGATGTACTCGTTTCCTAATAAGAGTGGATCCTCAGTGGAATCGTTCCCCACAGCGTTCTCTATTCCAGTTGGTTTAGTGAAACTGGTTCAGGGTCTGTGGTTACTGGATCATCATGATCACGAGGTAAATGGAATGAACCCCCCCCCCCCAATTCTGCAGGCACGACGGTTCTAAAGCCCACCTCACGTCCTGTCTGTGTGTCTGTCAGAACTCTCTGGATCTGCTGCTCCACCCGTCTGTCTCTCAGAGTGTGAGGGCGTGGCAGCACAGTCGGGTTCTCCAGGCGCTAATGATCCAGAACAAGCACAGTACGGCCCTGCAGTACCTGCACACCATGAAACCTTCAGTCAGCTTCGTCCCTCACATCCAACTGTGTTTATCTGTATTACTGCACAACAGGTACACACACACACACACACACACTCGTACCAGGTTTGTACTGTGTTACTACCGTACCTTTACCTCTCTCTCTCTCTCTCTCTCTCGCAAGAACAAAGTTGCACAAACAGCTGACACTGATGTGATTGCGATCTTCAGACGGCTGGTCAAAGCTAGAATCTT
>JAOUQT010300737.1:0-16120 GCA_025769995.1 Xyliphius kryptos | reverse complement strand
TTCAACTGAAATATTTTATTCATTGAGATCTAGGATGTGTTATTTTTTGTGTTCCCTTTATTTTTTTGAGCAGTGTATATATATATATAGTATGGTCATTTTACTGAAGCGGTTCAAGTGTGTGGTGAGCCGTTTTGATATAATCATAATTCCATAACTATTTAATTAAAAGACTAATAAAACAGCATTCTGTACTAATAACAGGTAAAGTTAGTTAGTGGCTTAGATTACTATTCATCTATAGACTCTTGGTCTATTCACTTTAATCTGAATTACTTCGCTTTACCCATAAACTGTTGATAATACATTCTCTGTTCAAGGCTGATTCATATCAGCAGCCACTCAGAGCAACACTGAAAGATGGCTCCTTCTGCAAGCACAAGTACATTCTATGTACACAGGAGAAGACACTGGCTACAGAGCACAAGAGCTACTTCAATGAAAGCCCAAAATGCTTTGTGCTTATTAACCTTATGACCTTACAAATTTAGATAAGAATTTACAGCAATGTCAGATGCTTAGGGCTTAAGAAGCTCTCGAAAACTCATCCATGCTGTTTTACAAAATACCTGCCTCATGAGATATTTCTTAAAAATCCTAACCTTTTATAATTAAACAGATGTTAGTAGTTTTTTAATAAAATACAATTTATTTTTATTTAAAAAATAAAATGTAAGAGCTGTGGGCTGTTTACACTAAAACCATTGCACCACGACTCCTCTTCACCCTCTACTGGTAATGTACTTTCTTCATGTAATCCTCACTTACATTGCTGCTCTATACAGTGTGTAGCAAAAGTAAGTACACCCTCACATTTCTGCAGATATTTAAGTATCTCTTTTCAAGGGACAACACTGACAAAATGACACTTTGGCAGGATAAAAAAATGTCTGTGTGCAACTTATGTATCAGTGTAGATTTATTCTTTCCTCAAAATAACTCAATATACAGCCCTTAATGTCTAAACCACCAGCAACAAAAGTGGGTACATCCCTTAGTGAAAGTTCCTGAAGTGTCAATATTTTCCATAACTGCCTTAACTCTGGGCGGCACGGTGGCTTAGTGGTTAGCACATTCGCCTCTCAGCGCTGGGGATTCCTGGTTCGAATCCCTGTCTGGGTGGAGCTTCCATGTTCTCATCCCCGTGTCTGCATGGGTTTCCTCAGAGTTCTCTGGTTTCCTTCCACATTCCAAAAACATGAAGGTAAATTGAATGATCTAAATTGCCCTGTTTAGTGTGTGTATGTGTGTGTGACTGTGTGAGTGAGTGTGTACCCAGCGCTGGATTGGCGCCCTGTCCTGGGTGTATCTGCCCAGTGCCAGAGACGTTCTCCCCTGGATGGGCATGGGGAACCCCCCCGCGACCCTCATAAAGGAATAAGCGGAAGATAATGAAAGAATGAAGGAAAGAAATAGCATTCCATATGTTTCTGTACATACTCTGTAAGTCACCTTTCAGTATGTTCAGGAAACTTACAGAGGCGGTATTGTCTGTATTGTGGTGTCTGATTGTCAGGACTGCAGTGATGCAAACGTGGTGGTGTGTGATGTGCAGTGCTGCTGGACAAAGAACAGAATACTAATCAGAACATACAAGTGTCTGATCCATTCGTACCATCATCCAGCACCCTAATAATACCTGCTCTGTGGGTTTCCTAATCATTAGAGAACAGAGTAAAGGGCACTAACAGAGTATGTAGAGAAACTGATGGACTACATGATTGAATTGTAGAACTACAAAGTCCATCTATATGGTAGGTGGAGGTGATGGAATGAAGAGTTAGTACAAAAACTTGGTGCTGTACCTAATAAGGCTGTAAATCTTGATAAAACACTGCTGTGGAGGAGGCGAGTGAGGGTAGCGCAGAGGTCAGAGTGAGCCGATGGGGGCGCTGGTAATTGAAGGAGTGCATGTACAGCAGTACAAGAGCATAAAAGTGCGACTGTGTGTTAAACCTGAGGGGTTATTCAAATGGTTGAGTGGAATTATGGAATTAGAGCACCATAATAACAGCAATCTGCATACACGTCCACGGGGCTGAGCGAAAAAATAAATAAACGGGTAAACACGGCGGCACCAAACCCTGTATAACACACAGCTACATGACGCTTCCCTCACCGCTCACCTGTCAGCTCTCTCCCTCGTTCTCTAGCCGACGCCACGACCGCTTCATACGCACAGAAAAGCAAACGCTTCGACCTTGAATGGGCATCGCAACATTTCTCGCATTGGCAATTGCGAGACCTCTAATGCAAAGTTAATGGCGGGCCTTCTCGGCAGCACTCTTTTTCTCAATCACACGTGCTTTGGGCGCGTGCGTGCAGAACCGCCGCTCCACAACATAAATCAAAACACTTTCCCGCTGCCTTCGTAAAAACTAATGGGCCAGCCATTGCAATAAAGGCGTCCTGACATTTAATAAATCAAAACAATAACAGGTGAGTTGCCTGTGGCAGCGCATTTCGTATTAATGCTATTACATCAAACGGCGCTCTTATCGCACCCCGAGGGTTTCGCATTATCAAAATTATCACTGCGTCTGGCTGCTCCCATCTTTCCGAGCTTCTCCAGAGGCTGGGGTCTTCGGCACCACGGCGACTGTCTCCTGGGTAACGGTGAGAAGATGAGAGATAATATCCTCATTTCAAAATTGCAGGAGGACTCAGTGCACTCAGACGGATTGTGCTCCTATAGTCGTACTTCAGAAATAACAGCCCCCAGCCAGTATGTATTCTTCCCCAAACTGCAGAGGACGAGGGTTCGAAAGGCTGTATACTACCAGTGATTCCTGTGATTAGACATACTCCGTTGTGGTGTATTAAAAGCCATTTTTTTATGCTGACACCTGTTATATGTTACTTAATCTATCGGAATGGCGAATAAGCAACATGTCATTACACTCCAGTTCCACTTAAACCAGAAAGACACAAAGTACACAGTGATCTCCAGAAATCTGAAAACAACAGTGAAACAGCAGTTTCTCGAATTGATATTAATCAAGATAAGTGCTGGGGATCCCGATTCGAATCCCAGAGTTTCCATGTTCCTTGCTCATGTCGGCCTGGGTTTTCCCTGGGTTCTCCGGTTTCCTCTCACAGTCAAAAAACATGGATTCAAGGTGAACTGGATGCTCAAAAATGTCGCTATATACTGTGTATTTGTGTGTGCTTAGTGAAGGATTGGCGCCCTGTCCTGGGGGTTTCGACCCAGCTCCTAAAATGGTCTCCCCTGGATCTGCTTAGGGAACCCCCATCCCCCAATGACCCTGGAGGAGGATTAAGCGGAAGATAAAAGATGGCGGGATCAACTTTCCATATTCTTTCTGTGTCTGCGTGAGTTTTCTCCGGGTTCTCCGAACATGGATTTAAGTTTGTGAACTACAGTGATCAGCAAATGTATCTGACCATGTTCTAGAATCATCAGTGGCATAATGAAACAAAGCCATGTCTTTTAAGCACTAAACCATAGGTCGACAATAGGCGGCCCGTGGGCCAGATGTGGCCCACCAGCATGACACATCTGTCCCGTGAGGTTCTTTGAACTATAATGATCTATAAAGAAAAAAAATACATACATCTTTCAGACCTAGTCATGTAGCTGGGTATCTGAAAGAACAAATACATTTTTATGTGTTCGGGTCTAGTATGCACATGAAAATGTAGTTTTGCATCACCATAAACAATTGCTTAGTTCAAGTTTATCATGGTCTCAAAACGCTCTTTATTTGTTTTTGTCCACCCAAAACCATTGCTTTTAATCGCCTCTGTATGCTCTCCAGGCACACCGGCCAGTACTTTGGTTACAAAACACATTCACAATGAACCAAGTACAAATGTATCTTACTTCCAAAATGTAACCAATGCATTCCCAAATCTCCCAAAACAAATTGACAAACACAACACAACTCCATGAACAAATGAGAACATTATAAACCATTTTCTTCTCCCCTTGTCAAGCTCCCATTATGCTCTGCCGGTGGGTGGGCGGAGCCGGGCCCACACATACTCCAGTGACACCACATAAGCATAAAAATTAAAACTTTCAAACGGACCAGACATCCTTACATTCAAATGCGCATGTTAGGTTTTCTAGTGCTATCTTTATATTGCAGACACCCCCTAGTTACAGATCAGGCATGTGGGCTTTGCATTAATAAAACTGGGAGGATGAAGGTGTATTTCTCTGTTCATTCTTCAAGTAAGATTCTATTTCGCTCTTTTCTCTTAACATTTTTTGATAGAGCCATTTTTTGACAGCTAACAGCAACACGTGGAAATGCTATTGCTGTTGGGTTTTTTTCCCCATTTGTTTTTTTCATTAATAGCGCCCCCAATATCCACTCCATAAATGTCACACCTATCAGCCCTCTTGAATGTGTTCTGCGCCGTGTGTCTGCTTTGTCATTTCAAGAGCGCCTATCATTTTCTATTGTCATTATCACACCAAGTTTCAGGTGCACCAGGACAAGGTGCCAAACCATTGCTTGGCACACACTATCACATTACAAAGGGACAAATAAAAGCATCCAATTCACCTTGAATCCATGTTTTTGGATCGTGGGAGGAAACCGGAGAACCCGGAGCAAACCCATGCAAACATAATAATAATAATAATAACACACATTTTATTTACAGAAAATCTCAAGGTGTTCATAATGAAATAATAAATTGTGATCATATATTGTCCATATGTCTGCCTTTAGTCCTTTTCTAAAACAATCGGGATTTGAATCTGGATGCCCACCACTGAGAGGTGACCGTGCTAACCACTAAAACAACGGGTTGCTCCTTTATAAAAATTTCTAAGCGCATTCGCGCAACAGGAACCCTTTTAAAACTTTTTACGACTGTGGGAAAACATGGTTCTTGGCATGGTGGCACGATGATATAGTGGTTATTCCGTTCGCCTCTCAGCACTGGGGTTCTAACCCCGATCTGGATGAAGTTTCCATATTCTACCAGTGTCTGCATGGGTGTCCACCGGGTTCCTCCCACAGTCCAAAAGCACGGATTCAAGGGGAGTTGGCTGCTCTACATTTTTAAACAGGTTTCATTATTTTGCCCATGCACAGAGCGCAATATCAAATCCCAAATGTCCGTGAACGACATATGTACCATGCTGGAAGGAAAACTCTGATCATGAGGAAAACAAGTCAAGTCTACTGAATGTGAAAATCAGTCTAATTGCCTTTCCTTTGGTCTCGGGATTATCCTTTTTTGTCGACAGACACAATATCGCTAATTAAATAAAGTCATGCCCGAGGCCATGCTTTATAATATTTTACATCAGGCGTACGACGCGGCAGATGTCTCCTTTCGCTCTCCCGAGATGGCAAATAGCATTTGCTGGCGGAAACACTAAGGAAACACGATCAGGCCTTTAACGCGATATCAGCTCCTCGCTGAAAAATTCATCAGCACGTCTCCGATTTTCATCATCTGCGCGGAGGAAGCAGATAAAAGAGAGCCGAGCGCTCCGGAGGGTTTTGGCCTCTTCACAGAAGCCGCTTCTCTCCCTCACCTTCCGTCAGATCGGGCGACTGTCAGAGCCGATTAGATGAAGGCTTTCTCTGCTCTGATGCGACCCGACATGGCTGTGCCGAGCATATTTATACATTTATGTAAGGTGAGATGGCATTAGCTTTCATATGAGCTGGCGCTGGTTCCCTCGCCGGGCTGATACACGGCAAGCCACGCAGCGGAACGCACTGGCGCAAACGCCGCTGCAAGCTTTCCGAGCGTTTATAATGGCTCAGGCTGGCACAACTAGAGAAGTCCGCTCGGTTTACTTTAATCTAGCTCCACACCCAAAGGCAGTGCCAGAGGGTTGGCTGAGGGGACGCCTTCCAAATTTCCTTCACATACTACTCTCCCAGATTAGAATGCTTCAACACAATTCAGTTCAGAGACTATGATTAATGGAAAAAAAAAACAGGTTTTGAAATAATGAAACCGACCAAGATATAGTTCTACAAGGTCAGCAAAGGGGGAAATCGACTGAAATGGGGTAAAAATACACATTAACCTACACATTTAACCCATCCGTGCAGTGAAACACACATATATATATACACACCTAGTGAGGTCCGCACGCCATAGTCGGACTTGGAATCAAACTCAGGAAACTTCAGGTTGCAAAGCTGGTTCCTTAACCACAAGCCTATGACTGCCTCCAACAGAAACCTTTTTATTTTCCAGTTATTCTCTTTATATTGTGTTGCTCGGCTTTTTATGGAATTTACACTCACTGTCCACTTATGCTACTTGCGGCCCCACTTGTGCTGGGATAGTACCTACCAAGGAGTACGAGCTAAAAAAAAAAAAAAAACTCAGTTTCTGCGTACAAACATAAAGAAGGTCACTATAAACTAAGAAAAAAGATTCAAAGGCTCCTCGATGAAAGAAACCAAGAATACATCTGGGTATTATGAAAAGAGACCGAAGATCCAACCCAAGCAGAAACACACAATACAAAGAAACATAAGACAGCAGCTATGTGGTGAACATGTAACAAGATCTAAAGATTTTGTCTTTTTTTGGGAGTTACTGAGGCAAAACACACAAATTCACACGGTAACCTACACTGTAGGTGCCTCCCATTTTGAAGACAATTTAAACAAAAGCCTTCTGAGGCACGGCACTTATTCTGCTGGGTAAATGATGAGGGGAACAGATACACGGTGTGCAAAGAGCTAAAGCCTGTCGTTTATTTCGCCTGAGTCTCTTGCCACCGACAGAGGAAGAACTCTGATTCAGGCCTGAATGAGTGCCATCCACAAGTCAGGCTTTTAAACACTTTTAAGATTCGGTCAGGGGCAGTCGATCCAGTGATGGGGTTAAGATTACAGGTGTCTGCCTGTGTGACTAGGCATTTAGGCATCCTCTAGGCATTTACAAAACAAAGAGGTTTTATGGGTTTTAGTTGAGCCTGCTTTCCCCCCCTCTTCCTTTTTTGCCTTTTAAAGTTTGTCAGTTAACCAGAATTTCAGCATATCTTCCCCTCATTCTCCCAAACAAGTTATATTCAGACCCTGTTTAACACAGAGTTCAGACAGGGTAACTAAAGTAAACATGATCTGTTTTGTTGAGTTTCACACCATTAAATCATTTCATCATTTTAATGGGCAACAAAATTAATTTAATTAATTTCAAAAACAAGTTCCCATCCTTTATATTTCCTTGTTGCACTCCACACGTGAAGGCTTATCTGATTTGGACCAGTTCACCTGCACTGTGGTGTTGTGCTTGAAATCAACAAGAGTGTAAAAAAAAGTACTGCCTCTGTGTAATAATCAAACTGCTGCACTCAGGTCTATAAACAAGTCTATAAACATTAAGTGGCTGATGCATAGAGAAATAATAAACGGCACTGTGTTGAAGTTGCCTTTGTAGGCAGAACCAACTATGATGGATAATAAAGCAATAAGGTAGGCGTGCATTATTGTGAATAATGAGAGAGAGAGGAGGTGTTAGACCTGACGTGAAGCTGTTTACAGCTACACAGCTTTCATGTGATTTATTCACATTAACAAACAACCTCAAGTGTTTTATTGCTTTTATAAAATGGTTTCAAACTCAATATAATTTGATTCTTAAATGTGTTTATTTAAGTACTTTGAGCGCTGAGCAACAGGATACCTAGCGGGTTAGTGATAAACGTGAATCGGCTCGGCTTAATCAACAAGCGGAACTACCCTTTTTAAAATAAAGCAATAATGCACTTCAGGTTGTGCATTATTGTGAATACATCACGGGAAAGAGGTGTTGTTAGGTACAATGTGAAACATATTACACAACTTCATAATAATACACAACCTCTTATTACAAAAACAATATAATTTGATTCATTAACGTGTTTAATGAAAGCAAAATCTTAATAATCTGGTTTTCAGCGACATAATCCAGTCCTGATTTCTAGTTTCTCTAACAGACATCTAGTGGGAGTGCAGTTTTCAAAAATCATACGGAAAATTTTGTATTGTACATGACATATTAATACAAATGTAAAGCACTCAGAGGTGTGCGAAATGGTCAAACACGTCATGGCTGAACCAACGGCTCAGCCAATCAGATTTAAGGAGCGTAACTACCCATTTTATTAGAGGTAACCTGCCGGCGGTTCTGTTTAGGATATGTTTGCAACCTGGATAAACCAAGGTGGGTCTGCAGTGGCAACAGGAATGTGGTGCGATGGCAGAGACATGAACCAGCATAATCATAATCCTGTCTCTGATCCTCATTGTAACCCATGTGACAAATGTGAATATAGAAGCGGGTTGGTCACAGCATTTGTTGCAACACAGGAGGTAGCTTAGCTCTTCTGATAATCCAGAGTTTACCGCTGTGGCATCATTGAGAAGGAACTTTTTCCTTTAGTAATGGTGATCATGATACACCTAGAACTGTTTGAGTCAACACACCAGAAGCTAAAAGGTGCAATACATGACCTGGCAGGCAATGTACCAGGTTAAAGCATGACTCAATGCTCATGCACGCACGCACGCACACAATTACTGTTGCTGGATAATAGCAGTTTGAATGAAAATAAATAAATAAAAACCTGTCATGATCTTAAGATCTATAAAAGCCAGCCATGCTTATATCCCTTAGTGGCCTCTTACAGTCGCACATTTGTTCCCTTCTGCTGGTGGAGGCTCTGGCCACAATCATTAACCATAGGTCCCCCAACCATGGGCTTGAAGATACGAAAAACAACAATTAGCCAGGAAATTCTAACAAAATGAGGTCTTGTTGTTTTGACAATGCTGAAAACAGCTGGTTGAGTAAGCGCTACAGGGGAAAGTGGGTAGAAGTTTGTTGTTTTTAGTGCTGCTGTGTGATGCAGGGTGACATTTAGGTGGAATGCCCTTGCTGGGGTGAGTTTTTGTGCGTTGAAAGCAGTTAATGGAACTGAGGATGTAAAAGACTGAATGTCAGTCTTCATAAAAAAGCAGTGAGCTAAACGCAGAATGTCACTGAACACGTGGCGGGTTGAACTGCAGGGCATCGTGGGGGATTTTAATCAGCCTCCGCTGTGACTGCAGTTAGGCAAGGTTACCAGCGATCAACTACAACAATACACAAGTTCAGCACATTCACTCTGTGTTAAAGGGACATCGGATTCTAAACGTCTCTGTAGGTTTGCTGGCCAAGACGAGAGGAAACCAGGTTCCATAAAGTCTCAAGAATAATCATTTGAAAAGAACGTCAACATTATTTGGAATCACTGAATACAGATTACTATAAACAGCGAGCCGATTCCCGATAAGCACTAAGTCTGTTGCGGCTGTTGTTTATAAATTGGGTTCTGTAATATGGCCACTAGATGGCAATTTTGCTTGGCAGTTAATCAGTGATCAACGTTTACTTTAAAATCGGGACTAAATTAAGTCGCCGAAGACCAGATTATGAATAATTTTCTTTTGAATTGTTTTTATAAAAGCAATAGGGCACTCAAGGCTGTGCATTATTGTAAATAAATCAGGAAAGAGGTGGAACTGTACTCCACTACGCTCGGGCTAAAAAACAACCCATTTTCCGTGATTCATTAACAATAACACCACCCTCTTGTACCTTATTGCTTCATTACTACGTATGCAGAATGCATTAAATGCACTCCTACTCATTTTTATGTTCCCTCATCCATCAGTATGAGTAGGAACGTTAACTATTTGGCTTGTTGGAACACCAACTGTGAAAACTGATGAATAGATTAACATTTATTGAATGGCAAACTGAATGGCGCAGTTACAATCGATGTATTGCACACCGCTGCCCTCAATACACATTTTGTTCTAATATTAATGAACCCTTTTACTTCTTGCTTCCTTCTCTACTTAAACAAAGGAACCTATATAGGGTCTGCTACAGTGTAAGTTATCATTCACACGTCTCTCCATTACTCGTCCAATGGTGGTCTTTTTATCATCACAAAGTGCTCCATGTGCCCTAAACGGGTTAAAGATAAAACTTGGTTGGTATAACTGATAGTCTGCATTCTGTGTAATTAATAAAACATGAAGTACAGATTCGGAGACAGATTAAATCAAGCAGATTAAGTAAAGCAGACAAACATGTGCCTAAATCATTAATGCATATAAAACACACATTCATACACACGCTAACAAACCCATTAGCATGCTGCTGTGCGTCTGCACCATATGTAGCTTTCAGCACGACTCTCGTCTGCGTAGGAACGACTGAGAGGCCAAATGATAATCTCTGTGTGTTTGTGGAAAATAAACAGAATGAGTCTTCAGGTGATTAGCAATATGTGGCCTTTTGAAGGCGAAAGCCGTGCGGCTGGTTTTGAGCAGGAAAGAGAGAGAGAAAGAGGGAGAGGCAGCAAGAGCAAGTGTGTGAGAGACTGTAAGAGAGTGAGAGATCAAAAGAGTGACGAGATGAGAAGAGAATAAGTGAGAGAGAAGAGCGAGTGAGAGAGAGCAAAAGAGAGTGCGAATGCGACGGAGTGAGAGAGCGCGCAAGAGAGAGAGAGAGTCAGAAGAGTGACAAGATGATGGAAGAGAAAAAGTGAGAGAGAGAAGTAAAAAATACAAGAGACGAAAAAAAAACTTAGAAGAGCAAGAAAGAAAGAGAAAATAAATGACAGCTAAAGCAAAAAGGACCAAAATAGAGCGAGAGAGGAAGTGAGTGAAAGAGAGAGGTAGGGGAGCGGGTTCTGCCTGTTGGCTTTCCCAGCTGTTGTTCTTTTCCTCCTCCATCCCTCTGTCACTGTTCTATCCTCCACCACTTCTCATCTGCCCTCACCCCACCACCGCCTTACACTTACTCCCTCACTCCCTCGCTCGCTCTCTCCATACTCATCTCCCCCACATTCTTTCAGTGACTCAACAAAACAGGTCAAGTGTTAAAGAATTTCTCCTCCGGCTCGACCTGCCCAATCCGAACCCCAGCTCGCTCTCCCACACTTGGGGCAAAATCATGGCGTCACACTCGAGCTTTTCTACTTCATTAAAACCACAAGCATTAAGCGACGGAACCAGGAGAAAAAAAAAAACAAGGACTGATGCTCTAATAAAACAGGACCTCATATTACTGCATTACCTAAATAACAGTTTCCCCTAGAAACCATGATTACAGTGCTTTATTAAAAATTGTCAATATTTTGGAAATAGCCTTGTTTTAATGGGCATAGTTTATTACCAATAACCCTCATTTCAGGGAAACATGAGTAGCTGCAGGACAGAACAGCTTTTTTGGGTTTGACTACAAAACAATAATAATCATGTCTTCACATTTCAGGTCGCTGTATGTATCTGATTCCTAAACAAACTACAGCCTTGTTACAACCCCAGCCACGAAAATCCAGATCCCCTGCTGCAAGCTTGAGAAAACACACTCATCAATAACAGCTCTGAACAGGGGGAAACTATTGTTTACATACTCTTTCAGACTCGGGCAGCTGCTAAACCAAATAAAACAAACCACATTTACACAAAAAAGCCATTAACTGGCATTACGAGACCACGACAAAATGATCACTTTCTCTGATTTTACTTTTTATAGGTATATTTTATATGTTGGAGTAAAATCAACATTGCTCGAAACTTGCTTCCTTCTGCTCTGGCAATGTTCCCCAACTCTGAGGACTGTTTCCCCCCTCAGCAGGACAGTGCTCCAGGCCACACAGCTAGCTCAATCAACATGTGGATGAAGGACCACCAGATCAAGACCCCGTCATGGACAGCCCAATCTCCAGACCTGAACCCCATTGGAAACCTCTGGAATGTAATCAAAGGGAAGATGGATAGTCACAAGCCATCAAACAAAGCTGAACGGCTTGAATTTTTGCCCCAGGAGTGGCATGAAGTAACCCAAAAGCAGTGTGACCATTTTGCAGTGATCTCTTTATTTCAGAGCTGCACACACACACACAGTCAAAAGTTTGAACACACATTCTTGTGCCATTGTCTATTTTTCCAAGTTATGGATACTTACAATTGCATATAGTACATCATGTCTAGTGTATATTGAGTCTAGCGAATATTGTGTCTTACATTGTTCCCTTAATTCTGACATGAACTCATGACTCATAACTCCACTTTGCTCCATTGTCCCATTTTCCCAACTTACCATATAGATGGACAATGGAATATCGTGTCTAAGGTACATCGTATCTACTGTACACCAAGTTTAGCGTATATCGTGTATAGTATAGATCGTGCCTGTTATGAATCAAGTCTAGTGTATATTAGGTATGTAAATATTGATAGGTTTGAATCGGCTAATTATACAGCTGCCAATTCAATGCATCAATATATTTCGCAGGAGTATCGATTAATGGGTTTTTGTTATCCACCTTTTTTCAGATATTTTCAAAATGTGCTCTGATGTACACAATATCGTTTCCAAAGCTACAGGTGGCGCTTCAAACTTCCCTTGTGCTTTACAAGAGGAAGAAAAAAAGTTTCATGTTACACACTCAAAATACAGATTTATTTTATATTTAATATTTAAGTGTTGCGTCCTGATTTCCATAAAATATTTTACGCTTTTCCAAACACTGACACTGTTCACAAAAACCCACGTCTTTAAAAAATGGCAGGCACGATACATCGCCACAAACGCATTGGTAAGTAAAACACAGTAATTTATACTCCAATCATCTCCTGAGATATAAAGTGGAATCTTATATTTACAAGGAATCGTACATGCCTACATACTAATAACAATAATATTATAATTAAATGTAAAGATGAACTCTGATCGGATTGAGCTGGATATTACATGCAGCCTGTAAGCTTTATAGTTCCAGCTTGTTGTTATTCCCTGCTGCTGTTAATTCTTGGAAAGCATATTTATGTAAGTTAGATTTATGTTTACATTTAATTGTAATATTACAAGTGTAAGATTATGTAGCATATAAATATTTGTCAACACATACTTGTACATTAATTAAAAGAATATCCAAACATAAGAAAACATGCCACATATTTAACATATTTTTTGGGTCAACCTACTTGTGTGAATCTGCCTTTTCCCCCCACATGGAAATAATGGTCTCTCTTATGATCATTTGAAAGCCCGTTTGAGAATTGGCATCAGCAGCTACTGCTCAGACTACTCACACCTGACTGACACCATTCAGTGCAAATCATCAGAATAATGGTGGGGGTTTTTTTTTTCAGTGGACTGCCTTGTATTTTAAGATCAACATGATGCATTTAAAATAGGGTTAAATATTAAAGCTTTAAAAAAAAGATAAATCTTGGTAGATCATCATGGCCTATCCACTGGAAAAAGTACATTTGCAGTCAGAAAAATGTAGACACTCCTAGTGTAGTATATATTGATCAGGTTTAGTTAATATTGGGTTTAGGGTATATTGAGTCTAGCAAACATCATGCCTAGCATATATTGTGTCTTGTGTATACAGTCTAGATGATATCATGTCCTGAGTATATTGTGTCTAGTGTATATACTCTCGTGTATATTGTGTCTAGCGCATACCGTGTCTTGAAAGCCGGAAATAAAAATCCCATCGTTACATTAATTCTAGCATGAACTTATAACTAGCTAATGCAAAGTATTCAAACTTTTGCAAAGACGGCCAAATTCAATAACGTCAAGATGCCTGGGGGACAATAGTTTCTTCTGACATTTTGTTCACCACAAAAGTTATATAAAAATACACACTGCTATAAAAAAAAAAATACAGTCACAATTATCTTTATTTATCAAATGGCCCTGTAACTGAATATAAGCCACTCAGGCGTGAACAACACAATTCTTTCAAATCTGGAGAGACAGAGAACATTGAACAAAATGTATAGAATACCTTACCTCAAGAAATTCAAATTTAAGGTCAAGCAGTTCCTCTGTCACGTTCATGTGGATTTCTTAGTAAGACACTGTTAGAAACTTTTAATTTACTCACTATATTGGCAGTTTTTTCTTGAGTTGCGTTTATTTTTCACGTAGATTTTTTGCATTGCATTTGTGCTTTATTGCAGGCTAATGAGAAATTATCAAAAGCCACTCCTCTGAGGATATGTCAGAGGTACACATAGGTATAGAATGGTGCTGCCATCAAGTGGTAAAAGCTGCATTCCATTTTTTATGATTTATTTATTCTGATGAGCCATTAATAACACATAAGAGAGAAGTGGCGGGCAGTTTGGACATTCCTGATCTAGTTTCTCGGTCACTCACAGGCAAGAGTGTGTGACATCCTCATAATGTTGTTATACTGTATACTATACGTTATTATAGAGTATATTGATGTGCTATATAAGCTTTAAGCATGACCGATGAAGAGGATTGTTAAAGAGCGTGAACTGCTCCAAGGCAGATAGATGTTTTAGCGATATCATGTTGTGTGCCATTTTCATGTTACAGTGAAGCAGAGACACGCTGGTGGAAGCTGTGCGTTAATTACATCTGGCCTTGATCTTTCTACTCTCTAAACAGCGCCTGAGTTACACGAGCGGAAAATGACCGCGCCCAGTATATAGGAGGAGTGCGATGGCTGGAACATGAAAAAGAATAGAAATGTGCGCTCTGCTGAGCTGTCAGACAGATTATTACAGTCCATCCCACAGTCGTTTGTCCACATCCCCTCATCATATTAATCACTAGAGAGACGAGACGCGGCGACACGTCTGATATGAGAAGGCACGGCTGAGGTAAGAAGGCTTTCGAGCAAATAAGCCTTCTATTGTACACCGTGTAAAGGAATGACAGTGTGACATCACATTAAATCTTGATATGCTGGTGGTGTGGAGTTTGGGAACCCTACAGTTCGTGAGGTAATATAGGATAAGGCCTCTTTCAACTTGCTAACATTTACATTTAATCTCATGATAGCAACAATTTGGTCAATGAAAAGGCAATATGGTACAAGAGGCCATGTATTATTGTGAAATAAAACACAGAATAGAGGTGTTGAGCACAATGCAAGGTGAACTACAGTTACACCTCTTTCCCGTGATTGATTCACAGTAATACACATCCTTGAGTGCCTTATTGGTTTTTTAAAACTATTTCAAATACTTCATAATAAAAAACAAAGTTTGATTTATAAATGCATTTTATTAAAAGCAAACTTTTTAAAAATGATCTAGGAAAAAAAGAACACAGACCCTGAGTAACAGGATAGCGGTTTCGCTAACGAATACTTACAAATACTGCCATCTAGTGGCCAAATTACAGAACACAATTTACAACAACAACAAAAATGAAGGAAAATAAATGAATATCAAACAGTGATATGAATATGTAGTGCTCAGACGTGTGCATTATTGTCAATAATGTCACAGCTGGACAAACAGCTCAACCAATCAGATTTTAAGGACCTTGTTTTATAAAACAATCTGCCCACAGTGTTCTATCAACAAACTGCAGTTTTAACATGTTCTCATTTTAACAAGGATGCACATCCAGTGGAGAAAGGGTTTTGGTGCTGGGCAGATACACCCAGGACAAAGCACCAATCTATTGCTGGGCACACACTCACTCACACACACACACACACACAATATATTGGAGAAATCTAGATAGAGCAGCCACATACTCTCACATATTTTATACCATTTTTTTTTGGATCAGATAAGTCCAGATATCGGTCCACCCTCATCATTTGAAATCATTGAATCTAGTGCAAATCATCAGAACAATATTGTTTTTTTAGTGGATTGCCTTGTATTGCTAATAATATCAATGTGTAAAAAGGTTTCAACATTAAAGCTTTAAATACATAAATAAATAAAAATAAAAATCCTGGTAGATTGCAAGGACCTGACCATTGAAAAAAGTAGATGTTGGGCCAGAAAAGTGTGGATGTAGAGCATGGACTATACTCGTGTGTGTGTGTGTGTGTGTGTGTGTGTGTGATAACACTGCTGTGTTATTATTGATCCAGTTATTACCACGGGAATACAAGAGCTAATAAAAATCTATGATGACATAAATATTTGATTCTTTACATGAAATCCAGACTGACATGATCCGATTTTCCGAGCTGCATGACTGAAATGGGTATTGATGTTATTTCGGGTGGCTGATAAGAACTTGGACGATGCGATGCAATGTAATAGAAGTAATAATAGTGCAGAGAAGGGAGTCGGTGACGGGGGGGGGGGGGGGGGGGGGGGGGGGGGGG
>JAOUQT010300704.1:0-27477 GCA_025769995.1 Xyliphius kryptos | reverse complement strand
TTCACCAGTGTGTGTATTTGTGTGTGTTTCACTGCACGGATGGGTTCAATGTGGAGGACAAATTCCTCTGTGTGTAAGCACAGTAGGCAAAATGAATCACTTTATCACTTTATCACAATGAGACTCCCCAAACGTATGGAGGTATGTACTGTGGTCAGATGAGAAAAAATTTAACTTTTTGGGCACCAAGGAAAACGCTTTCTGCCGCTAAACCAGCACATCTCATCACCCCAAGAAACACTCTCCCCACAGTGAAACATGGTGGTGTAAGCATCATGCTGTGGGAATGTTTTTCAGCAGCAGGGACTGGAAAACTGGTCCGAGTCAAGGGGAAGATGGATGGTTCTAAATACAGGGATATTCTTGAGCAAAACCTGTTTGCGTCTATCAGTGATTTGAGACTGGGACAGAGAATTACCTTCCAACAGGACAATGACCTAAAGCATACTGCTAAAGCAACACTCGAGTGGTTTATGAGGAAACGTGTGAATGTATTGGAATGGCCTAGTCAAAGCCCAGACCTAAATCCAATTGAGGATCTGTGGTCAGACTTGAAGATTGCTGTTCACCATCAGCATTTTTGCCTTGTAGAATAAAAAAAGAGACTTGCAGCTGTAATTGCTGCAAAGGGTGGCTCTGCAAAGTACTCACTAAAGGGGTGGGGGGGTGGTTGAATAGTTATGCACACTGAAGTTTTCAGTTATTTTGTCCTATTTGTTGTTTATTTCACAATTAAAAATGACTTCTAGATTGTGCGGTAACAAAATGTAAAAAATACAAAGGGGGTGAATATTTTTGCAAGACACTATATAACATTGCATGTTGTTTATGCCAAATATGATTAATTTTGGGGCCAGACCAGACTGTGTGAATCTGTTTTGCACCAGCAGCATTAACAGACTTCTTGTCCAAAAATTCATATTTTATTCAAATGTCTTGTGTCTCAGTCTTGACCAATGAAGTCATTTTAAAGATCTCATCCAAATAGGACTGTAGATAAGAAAGCTGAGACGATTCCATACCTCTAATCAGCAGAAATACATTTGAGGTCCCAGTGAGAACCTTCACATTAACACATTCATTAAATGATACTGTTACAATGGTAAAAAAATTAGTGTTTTTTTTTTTTTTTTTTAAATTAGGTTACATACTCATGTAATGTCTTTCTTTCTTTGTCACTCTTTCTTTGTGTAGTCTTTAACTTAATGCACAGTTCTTTACTTTTGGGTCTTTTGTACTTTTGTTAAAAGTGTTTTGTGTGGGTCTTTTTCCATAACTATGGTAGTTCATTTTGTGAAATCATTACCAGAGGCCCTGTTTTTGTGATCTTTAGCAAGCTGTCAAATGCACAACTGAATTAAAAATGCGTCACTGTGTCTTTGCTGTCGTATGGATGATAAAATTACTCCTTTGCCAGTGTATCTCTAGGTAAAATCACTCACACAGACACACACAAACATTATATGGGGGAATTCAGAGTATCCAGTTTACCTTGAATTCATGTTTTTTGACTGTGGGAGAAAACCGGAGGACCCAGGGGAAACATGGTTAAACGGGAAGCTCGCATGGAGGGGAGCTAACATGAGCTCACACGGAGGGGAGCTGGAAGGAGCAGGTAGCCAGGTGAGGATGCAAAATGTCGTTTAATCAACAACAGGGTTAAACGCAGGAAACATAAACTAAAACAGACACACGGAACATAATAATAGCGACACGAGACAAGGACAAACCAGAACTGAAGGGTATATAAAAGAAAAGTCCTTCTCGTGACAGACGAAAACCCAATGAAAACAAAGAACAGTTAATTAACTAAATGGAAACAAAAAACAAGTTAATTAACTGAACTAGAGCACAAACACAGGGCAAGCGCGCCGAGCGCACCTGACACATGGACACTCAGATCAGGATTTTAACCTGGATCCGCAGTGCTGAGAGGTAAATGTGCTAACCACTAAGCCACAGTGGCCATTCAGCGTGTCACTTGTCGTTCTTTTCAAAAGCCATTTGTGCAGCTACCTGGACTCAAAGCGATGGCCCTTCAGGTATTTTAGTTTACTTTAAATCAAGAATAAGTAGTGTAGTGTAGTGTAGATTATTTATATGTATAAATAATGCAGAAATAATTTCTGTTCAAATGCAGTGAAATTAATATTGTACAGTGGCATTGTGTCACTGCTAATTACTGCTAAGATAGCGATGAACATCTGACTGTTGGCGTTTGCTCAGGTTGTTTTCAGTCAGTGGTGAACCTGTGTTTTTTGTTGACAAGATAGAAATACGCCAGAAATTAACCTGAACATACCTCCTTTCAAGACAACTATGCCTATCAGTGTAGATATATTCGCAAGCAATGTTGCTATTTAAATGGTGCAGAATGCAAAGTGTGAAAATAGACTGTTGGTTGGTGGAGTGTAGGATTGTAGTAACCATCGCGTCATTGCAATCATTGCATATTATCAAATAGGTAGTTCTGATCCTTAAATTTGATTGGCTGAACATTCTATCCAGCTGTGACAATGAAAACAACACACACCTCTGACTGCTTCATGTTTGTATCAATGCCTGATTTACAATATATTATTTTTATGTTTTTTTCAAAACTGTGGTTTGTAATTTGGCAACTAGATGGCGGTATTTGATTTTTAGAGAAAACTGCCATCAGCGTTCACACTGAAAAACGGACTAGATTATGTTGAAGACCAGCTTATTAACGATTTAGATTTTAAAAACACATTTATGAATCAAACGTTGTTATTTATTGTAACTGTTTTAGAAAAGCAATAAGGAACTGATGGTTGTGCATTATTGTGAAAATAATTACAGAAAAGAGGTAAAATTGTACTCCGCTTCACGTCGTGTCTAAAAACACATCTTTCTACTACACGTACCTTATTGCTTTACTATAACTAAACCTCCCCAACTAATTGACCAACTAAAGCTTTGCTTTTTAAATCAAAAACAGTATGGATCTCCAACAAATGTTCTGGAATATCAGACTGATATTTAAATTTATGTTTCTCGATACCTTGGAAACATTCTCCGATGTCATATTACTGGCTTAAGAGATATTAGGAGATCAAGAGCTATCAACATTCCGATTTCTGACAGTGGGACCTGACTTCTTTGGTCATATTGTAGCTAGTAGCAGGTTTGAAACGCTTTTAAGATTTGCAATGGCATGATAAATACCTGGGGGATGTCCTTGACAAGGTCTGTAAAAATTTCCCTGGAACAGATAAGTTATTGGCTAGACACAACATTACAGGGAGGCCAGGTTGTTGAGCCAGGAACAAATCTTTTTTTTTTTTTTTAAACCTACAAGTGCATTCAACCTTAACATGTAAAATAACTTTAACCACTAAGTGTAGATTTATTTATTTCTCAATAAAATGTGGTTACACTGATTAACCTTTGTACCACTTTGTTTTTAAGGCTGTAATTTATTTTACTATTGCAAGGGATTAAGTCCAAACGGTCTCCAAGTGAAAATAAATTAAAATAATAAGGGAAACCTATTTGAGGTTAATGCTTTTTAAGATGTTAGACTGTATTTGAAGCCCATGCTGTCTGGGTTTTCTGTGGCAACAGCCCACATATGCAAATACTTTCCCTTCAAATACAGAATGATGTTTTTTCTCTGATTACATTTCTTATGTTTACTCAGTGATTCTGTTCACTGTGATGCTAAAGATACACAATGTGCTCATGCCGCTGGAATGAGATATGTATTTATTATATACTCATATCATGCATACTACACGTACCCTGGTGATATGTTTGAGTTATATCGTCACATTAGAGGTTTGCTTTGCTTGTCTGACCTGTCAATCAAACGGTGATATAACACAGATGCTTGTATCATTGCACTAAACCTGGGCTGCTCAGCTACAGGGTCAAAACTGTTTCTGTAGGACAACTAGGAATAGATTTTTTGTTGGGTTATTGGGTAATATAATAAACACAACAACTATAATTATTATAATATCATAGCAACAGAGTATGCAGTCTACAGTCTTTATTCATTGTAAAGCACAAAGTCGATCAAATAAACAATTCACACACATAAATGATTTACATTTATTGTTTGACTACAGTACTTCTTGCTTCATTGTTTATTTTCTCCACTTACCATATTGATGGACTTTGTAGTCTTACAATTACAGAATGTAGTACATCTGTTGTATTTGTTTTTCTCAGTTCTCTGTTGGTTCTTTGTTCTCTATTGTCAGGACCATCACAGAACAGGTATAATTTGGGTGGTTTATTGTCAGCTCTGCAATTACACTGATGTGGTAAGGGGGGTTTAGTGCAGCATTTAAACACCTCAGTGACACTGCTGGGATAGGATAATGCATCAACCAAATAATACCGTCTCTGTGGTGGTAATATTGGGGTCCTGACATAGTATGTACTGTAGTCCACTATCTGAATACAGTCTGTAATTGTAGAACTACAAAGTTCATTTTTATGGTAAGTGGAACTGATACATTGTACAATAAATGAAGCAAAAAATGTAGTGGTTTTCAAACTTTCGACTGGTGCTGTATAAGTAACACATTCCAGTTCTGAACCCAGTCGAACCGAACTGACTAAATGATTAATTACATTAATGATTGGTATGTCATGCTGTACTACTGGAGCAACACAATGGTTTTAAAGTACTACAATAGAGATTAGATAACTGGTTAGTTCATTATGGGGAGCACTGGTTCAACTTGTAAAGGTTATTTCATTGGCAAAGCTCCATAGTGTGAATAATTCTGAAAGTATATAAAGATTTTCTATTAGTCAGTTATTTTAGTTGGCTGTTCTGGGTTTTTCTCTGTAACTAATTTGACTGTAATTGGCATCTAATCTGCAACTGTTATATCAGTGTCAGAGATTAAAATGATCTCCGGCGTTGTGGTAGCTGGAGAAAAAGCCACATTAATGCAGTCAATCAAGAAATTACAGAAGTGATTAGAGAAACCATTTTCAATGCTGATAATCTCATAGGTCTTAGGAATGATAAATAACTTTGAATTCTATGTTTCATCATTCAGATATCATAATGTAATGTAAATGTCAAATCCCAGGTCTTTTGAAGTTGCCAATGTGGGTCCTTGACCCTCATTGCTCCAGGGTGCTGTAACCACCCTGTGTTGTGATCCAAAGCAAGTTGGGACACTTGTAAGCTGCTTTGAATAAAAGTGTCAGCTAAATAACTAAATTTAGTATAGCTTGTTTTATAGTTGTGTTTGGAAATGTTTACTTAAATGCAGACCACAACTATAGGTGGAGAAGGCATCCTAATCATCTCTTAGTTGTATTTTATCATTAAATTATATATTTTATTTTTTGTAGACCTTAAATATGTGTTACCCTGGGGGTCTTAGAGTCTGAGTAAGCCCTAATATTTGTATTAGAATGTCTGGTTTGTTTGTTGTCCAAAAAATATATATTTTTTCATTTAAAACTCAAGCAAATGCAACAGAAAATAATATAAATTATTTTTGATGTATTTAACATAGGTTACTGTAATAGAAGTCACAAGTACATGCTTAAACTGATTCAAATTAACAACAACAAAATAAAGTGGCAGGAACAAATTAAATACAATTAGAAAAATGTGCGTAGTAGAGATTTTTTAAAACTAGAGTGGTTTAGTTGTTAGCACGTCCACCTCTTAGTGCTGGGGATATAGGTTCGAATCCTCATCTAGGTGAAGCTTCCATGTTCTTCCCGTGTCTGTGTGGGTTTTCTCTGGGTTCTCCGGTTTCCTCCCATAGGCCACAAAAGAAGGCTCTACAGCATACTAATAAATTATTGTGGTCTAAAACCAGGTGTACCATATTCATTGTCCAACCCCTGTCATTCCAAAAAGTTTGTTAATTTGAATTGAAACTGCAATTGCACAACTTGACATTTCCAGAAGGTTTAGTGCATCCACTAAATGCATCTATTGCATCCAATACAATATATTAGAATCTAGTAAAAATACAAGTGTGCTGAACCTGCATGTGTGTATATATATGCATATATAAATGCATGTTAAAGAGCTCTCGCATCTGGATTTCATTTAATCTTCTTTCTGAGGATGATAATGACTCCAAACAAGACCAAAGTCATGAAGAACTAGCTCTGTCGAAAAGAAGAACAAGGAAGCCTGCAGCAGATGGTATTGGCTTGATGTACTCTGATCTCAATGTAATCAAGTCAGTCTCGGACTAACATGAAGCGGCAGAAGCAAGCGAAAGCCAAAGGCTCCATAAGAACTGCGCCAAGACTTAAAACAGGCAAGAACTCCAAAATGAGCAACTTACTAATTGAATATGCTAAAAAAAATGCACATCATCTGAACTATTCCAAATATTGGACTGATTAAGATTAATTTTGTTAGCACACATTTTCTGAGGTTTATGGATGAACACATTTAATACTGTTCATGATAACACATTTTCTGCTTTACTACATATAAACATAACACCTCAGGACATGTTTATCTGTTATTTTACTGGTAGGAATGGTTTGCTGAAGTTCTCCTGACCTTCTTCACCTCGTAAAGGACAAGAGTTCCGTTAGTTTGCCACTATTGGTGTGATTTTTTTATATTGGTGTGATTTTCTATTTTATTTTCAATATTTATAAGTGTATATTATAGTAAATTTGTTGTATTTCTCAAAACTTTTACATGAAACTAAGAGCTTTTACATAAAATACACACACACACACACTCACTGGATTTCTCATGCCAATATCTAGTCATGCCAAGTAGCTGTTGTAATTCAGTTCTGTAAGAGATTGCAAATGTTCTGCATTCCGTGTTCTTAAAGAAAATTGTTTTAAAAGAATGACGTCAGGTCTGCCTCAGCTGAGGCTTCATGGAGAGCAGAGGGGGAACTACATGAAGCATAAGATAACTCTTTGCCAGATGTTGACTTTGCCAGCAAAGAAAAACAAGGATTTTCAGCTCGAAGCCTCGAAATATATACCCAAGAGCTTTCAGGCCCTCTTGTATGGTACTTATATGGTATTGAAACTCACAGAGGTATAATGTTTAGCCCTTAGTTTGACAGTGTAGGTTATTATACTTAGACATGCATGGTGAAATCATGTCTATATACAGTGTCGTGCTGGAGTAAAATTTTAAGATCTGAGGTTGTTTCAGTTGGCAAGGTCAAAACTCAGCAACGCTATATTGCTATAAAATGATGTCAGCTGTGTCCCTGAAGTTACCTAATGGCCATATTATCCCATCAATGGATTTTTTTGATAGGCCAGGTGTATTACATGATGACAAGTCCAACACTTATCAGGCTCAAACTGAAAGGTCAGCACATGGAATATTCTACACACATTAATTGGCCAACACATAGTGACATCCATACATCCATCCATTTGAAAGTCCTTGGGATGTGTCTTCATGGAGTCTTTACATTCCCCTTATAATTAAAGGTTATTTGCACATTACACTATTTAAACATCACTTATATTATATATTTTCTCTATGCAACTTTAAGTGTTCACTCTTCAAGGACGTTTTTCTACTCAGATTTGATTCTACTAAGATTTTGGAGTGTGTGAGAATTTTTGCTTATTTGCTCAAAAGGTCAACAGTGATGTTAGAGCCATCTGGCTCTTTCGCTTCTAGTTTATCTCAAAAGTATTTCATGAGGTCAGGGCTGTGTGGAGGTCAGTAGAGTTTGTCTACACCAAACTCATCTAACCATGTCTTAATGGACCATACTGGAACAGAAAAGGCCATCCTCATACAGATCCCACATATATGAAAACATCCATTTTTAGTGTAAATGCACAGCTGATTTTATATATCTGTGTAGGTAGAACTAATTGCACCTTCTATAACAGTACCTTTGTCCATTTAATGTTTGTTGGTTGACATCATAGTACATAGTGCAATGTGACATTATTGCTCTCGAAGTTGTCACAAAATAGGCATTAAGGCGATTAATCAATTAAGAAACACAAGGCCTTCATCATTTGATCTAAAAAAAAAAAAAAAGCTTTTTTGTAAATTTTCTGCAGTAAAATATTAACAAATGTGTTTTCATTAAGTTCTAATACTTACTAAATATGTTTGTGCAGACTGAATCAAATAACGTCTAGACTGTACTCACATTTTCCTGTTATGGATGTACATGTCAAAGTTCTTTTATTGTAGAAACATAGTCACATAGATTTAATGAATGTTTGTTACTATAACATTTAGATTTAACTTTTTTTGTGATCTTGAACCCAATGAACCCAAACCCTCTCTTCCTGGTCAACAGTCCAGTGCCCTAATTACTGAGTCACGACATCTTTATATTGGTAAATTCTCAAAGAGGATGGGTCGCTGTACTGTAGTTCTATAAAAACAAAACAAATACCTAAGAGTTTTTCTCTTTTCACTGTCACTTTGGTTTGTTCTTTGGAAGTTCTGGCTTAGAAACTAATGTGCTATTGTAAAATAAACTATATACTGTAAGGAAATCAACTTAATGATGTTTTGATGTGCTAAAGAAGGAGAAGCTCTCATGTACTAATTTTATATTAATTTGTTAAAATACATTTTAGACAAATAGGATTATATGACTTACGGCACCGTGGATTAGTGGTTAGCACGTTTGCTTCTCAGCATGTTCTCCTTGTGTCCATTTGTGTTTTTTCAGGGTTCTCCGGTTTCCTCCAACAGTCTAAAACATGCATTCAGGTAAACTGAATAACAAATAAACAAATAAACCATTGTCTCTAAATTTTCAAACACAATTTCCAGGAAAGTTGGGGCATGTTATAAGTTTAATAAAAACTAAAATCTGTAAGTTGTTGACTTACTCAAATCCCTAACAGACAAAATGACAAAGCGACAATTTTCACTGTTTTCAAGAGAAACGACTGTCTTTAACCTAACTGACAATTTGGATCGAAGTGGAGAACCATAAATGTCCTTGCTTGCAACGTTTAAGGGCTCTATTTTAACAATCTCTAGCAAACACATTGATTTAGGGCGCATCAGTGTGACATTGATATTGTAACGATGTAAAAACGATTGTTTCTATTGTTTAATGGACTCTACTCTGATGCTACCTGGCCGCTCAAGGAGGATGAGTCCCCCACTGAGCCTTGGTCCTGAGCTTGCTCTTTGGGGGTTTAGGCTTTTGGACTCTGTAAAGCTGCTTTGTGACGACACACTGTTGTAAAAAGCGCTATTTAAATAAATTAATTGAACTTGAACTTAAAAAGTATGGCTTAAAAAAATGTATGTACTTATTTGGCTAAATTATTTATGGGTGTGTTTTGGGCATAACAAACCAATATAATAATGTAATAAACTAATCAGCGTGTCACTTGCTGTTCCATTTAAGAGTCTGACTTTGATGGATTGCTTTTTTAACAGCACAGCTTCTTGGACTCAAAGCGCTTTCCAGATATGAAAGAATAGTGTCTTTAAAGTTGTTTACACAACTGCTTATATTTAGTTACATTGCTATTTTAAAAATAAAGCTAATTGTGATAATTAAATATTTTTATAACGGTGTGTATTTTTTTTAACTTTTGTGGTGAAAAAATCAAAAGGAGCTATTGGCCCCCAGGCATCTTTACTTTATCAAATTTGGCCACGATGCCCAGGCCCATCAGGGTCAGTATAATAAGGAAGCATTGTTGCTATTTAAACACAGATGGAAGGTAAAAAAGACCTATTGGCAAAAATTATTTTTGCAAAACTGTGACAATTCAGATCTTTCATTCTCAAAACATTAAAATTTATAATTTAAGGAAATGGTTATGTATCCCAGTGATGACATAAGCTTGTTCTTTTTCTTAAGTATGTTGTAGGCATCTATTTCTAGATGTTGACTGTGCCAGCAAAGAAAAACAAGGATATTCAGCTGGAAGCCTCGAAATATATATCCAAGAGCTTTCAGGCGAATTTTGGAATATTCCACACACATTAATTGGCCAACACATAGTGACATCCATACCCTTCGAAAGTCCTTGGGATGTGTCTTTATGGAGTATTTAAATTCCACATGTAATTATATGGTCTTGGCCAAATATTAAGTCATTACCACTTGACCTAAATAAATGTTGTAAAGTTTCTGTCAATACATTTTGCTTTTAAATTTAAAGATGAGGTTATTTGAACATTACACTATTTGAACATCACTTACATTACATGACATCACATTCTAAGTTGCTTCTCTCTAAGCAGCTTTAACAGTGTTCACTCCTCTATGAAGTCTTTTTACTCAGATTTGAGTCTACTAAAATTTTGGAGTGTCTGTGAGAATTTTTGCTCATGTGCTCGGAAGGTTGACAGTGATGTTAGAGCCATCTGGCTCTTTTGCTCGAGCTCTTCTTGTTTCTTGTTTCACCAAGTACCATTAAGATCATCATAAGGAACACTAAATGTATAATGTACTTGTGCTTGTTAAATGATACTTTTATATTTTTTCTTTAGTTTTGCAATACCAGGACAATGTATAGATTAACTGATTATAATTTTTTGATCACACAAAGAAAATCTGGCTCTAACTTAAAGTGACTGCAGTTTGATGTTTAGCTTCATTTTCTGATGTAAACCTGATGAGTCAAGTCCAGGTCTTTGAATCTTTTGCTTTGCACTAAAGAGATGAACTTTATACAGTGCACCCAGTAAACATGGTTTACATTGTACTGACAGCTCAGTGGTGGATCTAGAAGAAGGCAGTTTTATAGCAGAAGACGTTTGGTATGATAACAGTTAGCTACATTAAGCACTGGCCCCAACTTATCTAAAAGGCCTCTAAAACCCACTTCTGATATCCTAATAAAAAACAAACCACTTTGTCCCAGCCTTGTTTAAGCCAACATGGGTCCAAGCAGGCAGAATGCAGATCCTTATATAGAAAGCAGACATTAGGTAAACGTGAGGTAGACATTAGGTAAACTGAAAATCGGCCCTTTTCAATCGACAGTTTTATTCATAACAGTGATATGCCTCTGTGAGCTGGCAAAGAGTGTAGGGCAGAATTGGGCACGCAAAAAAGTGCGAGTCTGTGTGTGTGTGTGTGTTTGGGTGTATTTGACTCGAGGAAAAATATTAAAAGACTTTATTATATGTGGAAAATAACTTGCCCTCTATGCAAAGTAATAAGAGTATAATCCTGTCTGCAAAATTTTGTGTAGATTTTGTCGCATTCCTGAACTCAGCTTCTATAATTTACTTTTTTCAGCTTGACAGCATGGAAGGGAAATGTATATCTCCTCTGTGGAGCTCATTTTACCCCATGTTTCTATGATTATTTCACCACATAACTATGTTGTTTCATCAAACTGTATATGAAATGGTTTCAATCATGTTTGAATCAAGGCAATAAAACTGATTTTTTTTGTCCAATTAAGGTATTACTCTGTTCTGCAGTAAAGAATTACACCATTGTGCAACCCCCTGCTCCATTCCATACCAAATCCACTGTTTTCGGGACCCAGAAACCTGGCTGCATTACTAAACTTATTGGCCAATGACAAATTGGTCAATAACATCAGTTTTCATTGATATATTTCACTAAATGTTTGGTTTTCTTTTCGTTTACAAAGTTTTGTTGACATGGCTCTGTTAAAGTTCATGTCTACATCTGCCACCAGGACATCACATCTGCTGTATGAATAAAAAATTTATCTTTACAAAAGGATGAAAGGAAACCAGGTTTCCTGTTTGCAAAACAGATTTTAAATGAAAACAATTTGAAACAAACACAAAACCTTTAACTATTTTTTAAATATTTTTTTTAATGTTCAAAGTATGTCTAGTAGCACAGCAAACTCCTGCCAAAAAGTGTCTTAAAAAGTCTACTTTTTAGTCAAAAAATCCCAAGTTAAATTATTGGTTTAAGTTAATTAATTAATTACACCCAGGACTGGGCGCCAATCTATCACTGGACATATTTCATTTATTATGTTCAGTTTAATCCTATATAAAGGTCATGGGGGGATTTTCACATGCCCATGCAGGGGAGAACACTTCAGGTACTGGGTAGATACACCCAGGACAGGGCACCAATCTTTTGCTGGCCAAACGCACGCACGCAAGCATCCACGCACGCACACACACACACACACACACTATATATAGGGGCAATTTAGAGCATCCAATTCACCCTAATTCCATGATTCTAGACTGTGAAAGGAAACTGGAGAACCCAGAGGAAAGTCACGGTAACATGGGAAAAACATGGGAACTCTACCCAGAGTGGGATACGAATCTGAATTTACTTTTGGTCATTTATTAGATGCTTTTCTCCAAAGCAACATATAAGTATCCCAACTTGATGGTTGTGGTCAGGGTTTATACAGCACCCCTGTAGCAATTAGGATAAAGGGTCTTGCTCAAGGACCCGCATTGTTAACTTCAGTTGACCCAATGAATTTCCAGTTTACTAAAGTTACTTGGGAATTCCCAGCACTGAGAGGCAAATGTGCTAACCAGTAAGCCACAGTGCCCATTTACCAAGTTACTTTTTGAATTGGACTAAAATAATAAATAAATACAAAATACTAACATTTACAAAAGCAGTTCTGCAATAAAGTTAACAGCTTTTAGAACTGGGTAAAATAGTTTTTAATTTCCACAAACCTTACCAGTGTAATAATTATGTAGGTGATGCTACTTAAATTCATCAAAAATGTCTTAAGAAAATGAGGCTGTATCCACACTCATGTTGAAACATTTTTTGTCACTGTGTCTCTTTTTTAAGTGGGAATGAGGCAAAAATTTTCACTGTGATGTAAGTCAAACTGTAGGTAATTCATTTGTTATTGTTCATCCACCAACTGCAGTGAGTTTAAGTGAAATGACATGTGCGTGGCTAATGTATGTATAAAACTGACCGTTTGATATGCATTCCAGGAATTTTCATTGAAATAAATTGCACATCCAGATGACCTTTGCATGGTCATTATACAATGACATTTTTAGCCAATCACAGCAAATTAACACATAAATCTCATGCCACCTGGTAAACATCGTGATGAAGTGGAATGGGCTTTAACTTGTTTTGCAGCCACAGAATCTAGTAAAATCAAAAGACAACGATAAAGTTTACTTAAACCAGAAAACTCGTAAAACACAGGGCAACCAATCTAGTAAAACTGAGTCATGCAACAGCACAGGGCTCTTAATCACACCAGCACATATATTTAGGACTTACTAAAATCTATCTGTCGATTTACTAAAAAAAAAAGGTTATATTCTATATATAGAATAGTATATACTTGTGGATGTCTGTAATATTAAAATTAAGTAGTGGTTAATCAGTCTCTGAAGGTCTAGTAAATGTCCTGTGTTATTTCTCCATGTGCTTTTAATATTGTCACAATAAACTATGGGTTCTAAAGAATAGTTTTCCTTGTATTTGTTCTTTAAAGGCACATAGCTTTTATCTGAATACTTAAGAAATTGGTTACAACTTGGTCTTGACTGTTCTGGAGCAGCAAGTAAAAGTAATGCTAACATTAAACTCAAAAGAACCTGACAAATGGGAGTTGATTTCCCTTTTGGTGGAGTTGTGGAGTGAGATCTAAGACATTCTCTCTTTTTGTCATTGTTTTGGCAATGTTCTTTAAATGCACAAATTGGTCTGGGGGCCTCAGAGGTGGTGTAAGAAGAAAATTAAAGACACAGACTAAGCATTGGGTCTTTCGATTACTTTGTGATTCTGTCCCACCTCTGCCCCACCCTCGTACATACACACATACTCACTTCGCTCCTCTTCCCCTCCTTTTTTCAAGACATGGGTGTAAAGCAATGAGCTTTGCAGAGGGATAAAACCCCCATGTTTTGAAGCAAAGGCTATTACAGAGCAGGATGGCAAGGAGGAAAGAACTCCTGCTCTTTCATGGATTTGTCCTGCTGGCTGTGTGTAAACTATCACTGCAAGGAGGTAAGCTCATATGCATTTTCTTACCATCAAGTGCCTGGTGCATTATAGCACAACATCCCACACAACATAATCCTAAATTCACAATCTGCATGTTTTTCTTTGCTACAAAGTATCATTTCAAGATTATCAACAGGTTTTATAAGCTATGTTTTGAATACTCTAATTAAAGGCACATTATGCAACCCTGCCACATGTTCTGCATGGGAATATACTTTAGCTTATATTATCCCTTTACTTTAACTTACCAGTGGAAGGAGCAAAAATGTACAATATATATATATATTTTTATATATTAGATATTTTTTTTGTATTTACAAATCACTATATAGGTACTTTGAGGAAAAATATCTTTAGATGTTGGATGTAACAACAGTTTTAAGAATTAAAATAATGTATTTTTTGGGGGTTGTCTTTAAATGTGTTTTCAGCTCATATGCACCTGCGCATCTCATGTTAAATTGCCCACTCTTTCATTGGCCTAAATGTTTAAAAAATGCAAATTTTCATCGTTTTCCTCCTCAAATGCAGGAGTTTACATACCTGCTGGAACTGGAGCTGGATTAGGGGCAGGAACTGGACAAGGATTTGGACCAGGGGTAGGAGCTGGTCCGGGAAACATACCAGGTGGAGGGATAGTAACAGGACTTGGTCCTGGTGGAGCTGGAACTGGCCTTCTCCCAGGGAGTGGGCTAGGTACTGGTCCAGGAGTTGGTCTGGGAACTGGGCTCGGACTTGGCGCAGGTCCAAGAGCAGGAGGTGACTGCTATATTCCTCTAATTATGTTTTTTAAGACAAAATAATTGCAAATCTCAAACAATTGAGGATTAGATGTTGACACATTTTATGATATTTTTCAATATGCTAACATTTCCTTATGTTAAATCCTTGCAACAAGGTGGAAGTTATGGTTACAAACCAGGAAAAGTGGTAGGTAGGTCGAACCATTTTGCATTATTAGAACCAAAATAAATGTAAAGAAAATATGCATTTGTATTTATATTGGTTATGTGATGCATAGGTCCTGGAACAGTTGGCACTGGATTTGGTACTGGTACTGGTACTGTAGGTAGAACTGGACCGTTTGGTTCTGGTTCTGGCACAGGAGTGGGTGCACCCATCACTGGAGGATTTGGAACTGGTGGACTAGGTGGTGGTGGTTTTGGCACTGGAGGCCTCGGATCAGGTTTGTGAAGGTTTTGCACATTTCTTAAAAAATGTTACTTAAAAAGCAGCTTATGTCTGTGTAATATAGCTGTGTAGTCCCATTAATTGACCCTTCAAACGAACAGTGTTTCAAGATATGAGCACATGCTCCATGGTGGACCTATAACAGTAAATAAATGAATAAGAGTAAATTGTTTGTTGTAGCACAGTTTGTTTGCTAGTCCTCCATTAGTGCTGAGAGGATGCTGAGTATAGGATGCAGGTGGCTGGATAAAATTGGTAGGTTAATTATAAGTGTAGCACAGGTACTAAAGTGTTTCTGCAGTGCTGTGTCTGCCCTGCTCATACCAGCACAGCACACATTAACACAACACCATCATGTTAAAGTGATGAGATCTATTTTGCCTACTGTACTTACACACAACGGAATTTGTTCTCAACATTTACTCCATCCATGCAGTGAAACACACACATATCACACTAGTGAAGTGAGTGGAGTGATGGGCAGCCTGGTCCACGGTGCCCACGGGAGCATTTGGGTTTAGTTGCCTTAGGGTAGTTCAGCCACAGTAACTGGTCTGACCAAGAATAGAGAACTACCAAATTCTGTAATATGATGGAGTATATATACCTTTAAACGCAAACGCCCTTACTGACTCACTCATCACTCATTTTCCTACTTCCTGAGTATCTTCAAGGCTGAAATTGGCATAATGACTCCCTATCATGTTCGAGGAAAAAACAAGAACTTCTTACCTTTCTATGTTTGATGGTTCTTTCTATATTGTCATTGCAAGACTGCAAGACCCTACCAGGATCACATCAGGGTCTTCCTGAGCACCTACAAGGCTGAAACTTGGCACTGTGATTGACACCTTATCCTTGGAAAAACTGAAAAGTTCTTGCTTTCTTATTGCTTTTTTTATTGTTCATTTACTATCGTCATCAAACGCAACATCTTGGATGGAATGGGGTCTTTGCAAGAGCCTACAAAGCTGAAACTTGGCTCTGTTATTCCTTTTTGTGAAAAACCTACTGATAAATTCACATAAAAATGGAATCGCATGGACACCGTAGTCACAACTCACACTAAATTCATTTCACATATTCATTTCAGATTTTTAATTGCCACAAACCTCACTCTATAATAATGTTAATTTTGAATATATCAATTTCAAAGCCAGTCATTCAAAAACAATTGTGTTTCATCTTTCATGTTGTTATCAAGTTCTCCATATTTAAAAACTAAATGTCAAACAAATTATCTATTTTTTATCTGTAATAAGGCAGATTCTGGTTAACATTTATAAAAACATAATTACACTGTTTATCACTAGTGTAAAGTGTTAAAATGAAATGTTCAATTTGTGTACTTTAGAAAATATTAAGCATTGTGTAATTCATTGCTAATAGGAATTATAATGGATATTTTTTACTTATTTTTATAGGCATTAGTGGGAAGCCCCCCAAAACTGGTTAGTATTTTTGAACATATTTACATGTATGCATTTATACCATATCAGTCATAAGTTTGGACACACCTCATTTAAGAAATGCTTCATTGTGTATTTGTAGTCTGTAGTACCTTTGTAGTTTGTGTCTGTAGTACCTTTGTTTTCTTTGTTTTTTGTTTGTCCCATAAGTGGTCTCTGTTTGTCAGGAGCATCACAAAACAGGAAGAATTTGGATGGTGTATTGTTTATTGTCAGTTCTGCAGTTACACCTGATGCAATAAGGGGGGTTTTAGTGCAACAGTGCTGCTATAGTTTCATTTAAACACCTCAGTGACACTGCTGGGAAAGGAATAATGCACCAACCAATTAATACCTGCTCTGTGGTGGTGATATTGGGATCCTCATCATCAGAGAACAATGTAAGGGGGTTTAACACAGTATGAAATGTAGTCCACAAACAAATAGACTACAGTTTGTAGTTGTAGAACTACTATGTCCATCTTTATGATAAGTGGAACTGATGGACAATACACTAAAAATACTTAAAAAAAACAAAGGAAAATCCATAATTATTAGACATTACATTCTTACAGGTATTTACAGTGGCATAGGTGGAATTGGATCTGGACAGAATGTTGGCGGATTTGGCCCTGGAGGATTTGGCCCCGGAGGAGTTGGCCCTGGAGGATTTGGCCCCGGAGGAGTTGGACCAGGAGGAGTTGGACCAGGAGGAGTTGGACCAGGAGGAGTTGGACCAGGAGGAGGTCAAAAAATCTAATTTCCATTAGCATTTGTAATTTTAAAACAGGTTATTGCATAGAATGAAAGTAATTGATTTCATTCATTAAATCATTTTACTGTCTAAAATAACTAGTAAAAATAAATGATTTCTAATAATTTTATACAGGGCCACAGTTACTTTTAAACCTTTACTTTTAAATACAAACTCCTGTTCCAAGAAAAGTTGGGACAGTAAGAATTAGAATTACATTAATTAATACATTCATTCATTCATTTTATTACCCTTAATCCTGTACTAGGGTCACGGTCGGCTCCCCATGCCCATCTAGGGGAGAATGTCTCAGGCGCTGGGCAGATTCACTCAAGACAGGGCGCCAATCCATCGCTGGGCACACTCACACAGCCACACACACAAACACACACTATACAAAGCAAATTAGAGCATTCAATTTACCTTGAATCCATGCTTTTAGACTAAGGAAGGAAACTGGAGAATTTGGAGGAAATTCAAGCAGACAAGGAGAGAACATGGAAACTCCACCCAGATTGGGATTCAAAACTGGAATCCCCAGCGCTGAGAGGCGAATGTGCTGAGAGGCTTAACCATTAAGCCACCATGCTGCCTAGAATTTATTTTTAAAAACATTAAAATACAATATTAAAATATAAACGAATACTGTTTGTCCCTTTTCTGGTAAATAAAAGTGTAAGCATATCACCAAATTACAGATACTAGTTTTTATTGCATTTATATTCTATAGTGTAACTGGGGCAAATCAATAAAGCTGACTACTACAATATGACTGTACAGTACAACTAAATAAATACGTTTTAAAGAATGTGATGCTGGCTGTACAGAAGCTGAAGTTTTCATTCATAACATTTATGATAACGTTTCTCATTGTTATTTTTGTTGATCAAATCTGATTTTAGGTTTCTATGGAACTTATGGTGGCCCTGGCAGTTTAGGACCTGGTCAAAAACCACCAAAAACAGGTATAAAAAAACATGTTTTTTTGTAATTGTTTATATTTCTTTCATTTGTTGAATTTCATTGTGTAATTTCAAAAGCCGATGAGAGAGAAGAAATAGTAGTGTACCATAACATCTTATTTTTCAGGTGTTGCTCCTGGTTTTGGTCCAGGTGGAGCTGGAGTTGGTCCTGAAGGAGTTGGTTTTGGTCCAGGTGGAGCTGGTTTTGGTCCAGGTGGAGCTGGATTCAGCCCCGGAGGTGCTGGTTTTGGTCCTGGAGGTGCTGGTTTTGGTCCAGGTGGAGCTGGAGTTGGTCCTGGAGGTGCTGGTTTTGGTCCTGTAGGTGCTGGTTTTGGTCCAGGTGGAGCTGGAGTTGGTTCTGGAGGTGCTGGTTTTGGTCCAGGTGGTGCTGAAATCGGTCCTGGTGGTGCTGGTTTTGGTCCTGGTGGTACCGGAGTTGGTCCTGGAATAGGTCCTGGTGGAGGTAACTTCCAAATCTTTGGAATCCCATTGGTTTTCAATAATACACCAGTTTAACAAACCCCTCTTTATTTTCTTGCCAAATTAGCACCTTTTTTGCCACAAACCAGATTGCCAGTAACTGGACAAAAACCTGGAAAGGCTGGAAAGACTGCAGTACCTGGTAATGAAGTTATTCGGCTGCTTCACTGGTCATCATTAATCCAAACTCTGTTTGATGTGTTTTATGTGTTTGTTTTTATCTGAAAGGTATCAGTATCCCTGGATTGTACCAGGGTGGTATTGTTCCTCCACAAGGTAGGAGCTACATTCTGAATCAATTAATGAGAATATCTTAAACAAAAGATTATATGTAAATATATTAATCACAAACACATTAACAGCAGGGTTTGGTGACCAAGGTCTTTTGCCAGGGGTAGCTACAGGATCTCAAACTGGTAAGTTGCTCACATGTTCTATTAAACTATTTAAAATGAAAATAAAACCTATGCATTATCAATTACTAATTCAAACACCATCTTATTTCATTATCTTGACTTGTACTAGAATTGTGGAGGGTGGGGTTCTAACCAGGGCAGAATGTTTCGGTCTGTGGGTATATACACCCAGGACAAGGCAACAATCTATTGCTGGGCACACACTCACATGTACTCACGCTGCACCCATGCACGTGCACGCACACACGCACACGTACATGTGCTAACCCCTACGCCACTGTCCAGCACCTGATTAAAAAACTATACAGTTAAATAAATTATAATATGATTTATTAGTATTGAATTACTTTGATTTTCACTTTTTGTGTCCTAACTTTGATATTCTCTGCTGGGCGGGGGGTCTGGATTTTATTTTATTGTGCAAGGACATTGTGAAATGACAATAAAGGATTTATTTCATTCAGTTGATAAAAAAAAAGTAAACGTCTCAAAGAATAACACTCTCACTATGACTTTTCAAATACTTGGAAAAAGAGTTTTAGAGAAAGAACCAAGGTTTCTAGAGTACTATCTTTCTTACTTTCCAGCATATTGGTCCAGGTTTGGTACCAAATTTATTCCTACCTTATTGTGCAATGTAAACAATAAAAGGCAAAAGTCACTGTTAATTATTATATTGTGTGTGTTTGCAAAGGTAACCCGTCCACTTAATCATAGGTATTGGGGGGGGGGGTAGGGGGGGGTTGCTGAACTTGGTCAGTTTGTGATTATAGGCCTCAGTAATGCTTGGAACAGTTGTGACCAGTTCCATTACAGTGCTGCTCAACAATTAGGTTGCAAAAGCTTTTTTTTGCATGACATCTTGGTAACAGATGATTTGATTGCATTCATTTAGAATCATGGAGCTCTTTATAAAGGTAAAAGTAATCAGTAAAATCATCTGATGTTTGGTTTACTGTGTTTACTGCAAATTGACCATTTGACCATTGTTCATGGCTTTGTCATGTAATGGTGCAATGTCTTTGCTGTATACACATCCTTTGGCAAAAATGATGACACCATCACAATTAAAAGATGTTCAGCCAGCAAACAAACAAATCCCAGATATGACAAACACACACAAATATTTGACAGATGAACATTCTGTCTTTCTGAAAGCAGCATTTGTCTAAAAATGCAAATGTGTTAACAGTTAAAAAGCAGTGCTTGTTCCTTTGCAGTATGTCAGATGTGGTTAACTGATAGAAAACGTGCTCAATAATAAAGTTGCCAAATGAAACCACAGAAAGAATGATCAGACTACTTCAAGAAGTAAATAATGGACGAATCGTGGTGAAAAATTGTGCTTGTTTCCAATCTGCTGTGTCACAGTGCAGATATAAACAAAGTGGAAGCTCAAAATCATAGGGTGAGGCCAGCATAGGAATTGAGTTGTGTTCATACCGCATGGCAAATTTCCCTTGCTTTGCCTTTCTTACTTTATTTGACTTGTTTACTCACTTGCCTAAAAGAGGCTGAGAAGCTAGTGTGCTTGATAGTTAAACACCTCACACAAGCATTATTTGTGATTGGGGAGTCAGATTCAAGAGTCTGCTATGGCTGCATATTACTGTCATTATCTTGAATCCACATTTTTGGACTGCGGGAGAAAACCCATTTAGACACAAGGAGAACATAAATACTACTCCCAGTTCAGGATTTAAAACTGAATCTTTAAAACTGGACTGTGGAAAGAAACCGGAGAACCCGGAGGAAACCCACGCGGACACGGAGAGAACATGGAAACGCCACCTAGATTAGGATTTGAAACTAAATCTCCAGACCTGAAAGTGGATGTGTTAACCTTAATGCCACTTACAATATTCATTTATTCATTCATTCATTATCTTTAACTTAATCCTCTACTAGGGCCGTGGTGGGGAGTTCCTTCCCCATGCCAATCCAGGAAAGAACGTTTCGGGTAAATGTGAGAATCACTACTCCACCGTGCCACCCATATAAGTAAATTATACATTTAAATTGAAGTTGCTAAATTGTCATTGCTATTCTGATAACGCATTTAGAGTGCCAGTTCCAAGCCCATGTATTTAAAAGAGTTACATTAGGAAGGGCATCTGATGTAAAACTGTGTCAATATTTGCAGATCTTCAACACACTTCAAACACTGGTGGCGCTTAACAAAAACAGTTGACTGAAGAGAAGCTTAAATGATAATGCAATAGCTATTTGTAGAATCACTATTCATTACTACAATGTATTTTATAAATGGATATTTTATGAAGCAAGATCTATAAAAAAGAACATGCTTTGCTTCATTTCTGTGAGTCTGTTTTTGTTTGTTTTATCACTACGTGTTAAAATTCTGGCTTAACATTCTCTGAGTGATGATTCCATAATATTTACAAGGGATTGTAGTTGCAATCATAACCAGTTGCTGTTGTTATATACCTTCATATAGCTACATACCTGCATACACTTGTTTCTTTTAACCGTTGCTTTTCCCTTTTAATTTGAAGGTCAGCTTGGTCAAGGAACCCTTGGTCCCAATAGTATGTATAATTCCAAATATATACAACAGAAACCCTACATGAACCCCTGACACATCAAGTTACTTTTTTTTTATTACAGGTGGTCGTGGAAGCTTTGCTGGACAACAACTACCAGCCGTATTTCGTGGATACCCTCTCATTTTGCCAAAGTCTGGAGGTACTATGGCTATTTGATAATTACTGAATTTTATTATCTTTATCAATGTATGGTTTATGTAAAGGTGAATATATAATTCCTGGTGCACAAGATTTTTATTTTAATATTTAAACATCAAATATAAAAAAACACATAAAGTATATATTGTGATTCATGTAATTCAATCAGTTTACATTTTTAATTAAAAATATAGTTTTAAATTAAACATTGTGCAATCAAGGTCAAAAATACATTATTATTATTCCAATATGTTCATAAATATTGTTAGTCCCTGAATGAATGTGTTGCTAATTAAATGTCTAAGGAACTTAGCAATGATAGCTAACGTTAGTAAAAGGTTGATTAATTAGCACTTGCAAATTGGTTTTGTCCACATTAACTTTGAACAGTTACATACACTCTATAGCAAAATATCAAGGGATTTTCGAAGTGTATTCTTTGTTAATAAGAAAAAATGTGGGGGACATTACATTTAAAAAAATTGCTTTTATATCGGAATAGAGTCAATCACACACACAACACTTATATATGTTTAAAAAGTCTTTCCCAATATACTGATGTTAACATTTTAAACATATTTTACTCATAATTTTGTGTAATATTGAAATTTAACTGTACATCACTTGTATGTTATTATAACAGCTCTAAAATATAAATGTCATTTCACTCCAGAACTGTTCAAGATCTAATGCCCCTGTAATTTGTTTCTCATTAAAAAAGTTAGTAAAGTGAATTTAAAAACATCTTGCCCCATCAGAATATTATAACTGTTAAGAGCATAATTGATGCAGTGAGAACATTTTTGTAAATAGGATAATGCTAAAACCTGCATTGAATGTCTTTGTTTTATGCTGGCGAAAGGATGTACAAGCTGATGGAGACTAGAGGGGAAAAATCATTTAATAGAGACTATTTTGAATAAAAATATTCTACAATAAAACCACCCTCTAATATTGTAATTTTGAATTTGCTTTAACAATAACTGACCCATTTTGACAATTAGTGCTTTTGCTATTACTTAACAACTGTATATACCAAGTGAGCTTATGTCCTAAATAGAATAAATCAAATTAATTACCTTACATTTTTGCAGGTGCTGGATTGGCCAAGTCTCAAGCCAAAGCTGCAAAATATGGTAAGTGTTTATTCTAATTTAATAATCTGTTTAAACTTTTCTGATGTGAGTGTGGTAACTGTATGGTAATGCCTGCCCAACAACAAAATGGTTTAAGTTAAATTCCAAGCTAAAGCGGACACGATCCAGTCTGCATAGAGTTGTGCATGGGTTTTCATGGGAGGCTACATTTTTCTCATTTTAAAACACTGAATTTAAGATAATAAATTGCGTCAGGCTTAAATGTACATGTGAATATGTTTGTCTTCATGTCTGTAGTGTGATGGGCAAATGACCCATCAAGTTATTGTTACGCATTTTAGACTAGACATAGTATAACCAACTTTTAAAATGAATGTGTGTCAGGGGCTGGACGGTTGGGGCAGGCAGTTGAGGTGGAACCAGGTGCAATTGACTGTAATTAAAGTTAACTAATGCACCTGCCAGAGGTTCTACTTATAGCCTGTACGCTGCTATTTAAGACGGGGAAAGACACAGACAAGGGAAATAGTTGAAAATATTGGTTGCCATGTTCAAGTCACCCCTGCGAATGCATTCTACCTTCTCTGTCTTGCCAGTTCTCAAAAAGCTGCACACGTTCTAATATCAGAACCTTTGGCAGTTGCATTGAATTACCGTCTATTGCCCTTGCTTCCACCTCTCTATCACCCCCCTAACATACAGGGTGCCTTTATTTTACAACTTTTTAAAGTCTTTTAAAGTTCTCTGAATGGCAAAAAGTGTGTAACTCTAAGTGGTCCTGTCTTTTTTGGTTAGCTACTGTTAACTTCAATGTTGCTGGACATATGGTGATACACAGCTGACCCCGAAAGTATGTTTGCAATATTAAAATATATATATAATTAAACCAAAAATCAGATTCTGTTGTTGAGTCTAGTGACAAATCTTGGATGTGTTTTCTTCAACGAGTCCAGGAAACCTTGTTAGGATGCATGACTTCATGGATTTCAAGAAGTACCGGGAGATTTGTAATGAAAATCAAGCTGATGCTGCCAAAAGCTAAGGGAAATAGGTCATTATAGGATTTTTGGAATGGACAATGATCCAGAACATACATCCAACTCCACATGATCATGGTTGGAAACTAAGTGAGCGAAGGAATGAATCTATAAGAGTGTTTATGACCTTGTAATCTTGTAACATCTGGAAAACACAGTGTAAAGTTTAATGAGAACAATAAATGAAGTTACATTATCCAAAGTCCATGTTATAAACTGCCCAAGGGGTTTCAGTATTTTTCTTAGGTTTACATTTTTAGGTATGTAATTTGTTTACCTGTTTTTTTTTAAGTGTAGGTCTGGAATTCACATCATTTATTTGGCAATTGATTTTACTCCAGATGCCTTTTCTGACGCAACCCTCAACATTTTTCTGGGCTTGGGACCGGCACTAGAACTATCCTGTTCAAGCTCTCTGGGAAGACAGGATTAGGAATGAGCAAATTAAAGGGACAGCACGGGTTAAAAAATTGTGGGATAAAGTTCGAGAGTGCAGGCTGAGATGGTTTGGACATGTGCAGAGGAGGGACAGTGGAAATATTAATTGAGATCTCCTCCGCGTCCCAATGCCAAAATACGAACGTTGGGAAATGGTTGAAGGATATTTGCGTTTAAATGATTATTATACGTCTTCAAATGTATCGCTCATAAACGGGTGACCTTATAGTTGAATTCTCCCCTTAGCTTAAAGCTCAGAAAATATCTATTTCAAACAAAGATAAATGTTACAAGTTAAAATAGTTAGAAAACCTATTTGCACCTCTAAGTTTGCTGTTCTAATGGAAATGGATTCCATTGGATTCCATCCAAGTTCCAAAAAAAAGAGAGAGCCAGAGACCAGGGTTTCACTATATAACACTTAAAACTCTTTTCCTGATTATTTCAGGTTATGAGATGGTCATGTGTTTGATTCATACCAAAGGCCCTGGTCAAAAGGGTGTGAATGCCATACGTTTGGTCTCTTGGTGTGTCTTTGTGCTAGTTTCCTGTGGTATCTGCATACTAAAATATTTACATGGAAACAGCATAGACCAAAAATACCAACCCAACATGAAATAGAATACTATAACACCCTTTGCATTATGTATATGCTCTGACCGCTCTGACGTTGGGATTTCATTGACACCAAATATGTTATAGTGCAAAACATTAATAATACACAATTTTTATTCATTCACAAGTTTCTTACTTTTTACAAGGACAGGGTCAGGTGGATCAATGGACTCACTGTGGCAACTTTAAAATTGAGAAGCTGAAAGAGGAAAAATAAGAAGAGGAATTATCTCTGGAACTATTATTAAAATGTTTTATTTGTCAAACAGCATCTGGTGGAATACCGGGTCTTGGTGGAGCACTTGGGGGAGGATTGGTACCTGGTATAGGTACAGTACCTGGAGCAGGAGGAGTCCCTGGTGTTGGTACAGTTCCTGGAACAGGAGGTGTACCTGGGACAGGAGGGATTCCTGGTATTGGTGGAGTACCTGGAACTGGTGGAGTACCTGGGGCAGGAGGAGTGCCAGGTTTTGGTTTAGTTCCAGGTGCAGGTTTGTTACATCTTTTTTTAAAACATGCAACATGAGAAATCTTGCTGCCTTTCTGCTATCACATATATAACATATCCTATTTATTACACTTAGGAGGAGCAAGTGCTAAAGCAAGGAAGTATGGTATGGAAAAATGATTTATTAATAAACATAATACCTAATATAATGAGTATTGCAGTAGTCACATTTTTAGGTCAGCCTGTACTTCTAACTTCCTTCCCCTCACCTGTCCATTTTTTGTTACATTATATAAAAATAAGTATATGTTTTTTTTTTTAAATATTCACATTTTTTAGTCATTTAGAATGTATTATTTCACATTCTGTCAGCCTCAGGAATTGGAATGGGTGGACTCCCTGGGCTAGGTGCTGGTGGACTTCCTGGTTCTGGAATTGGCGCTGGTGGACTTCCTGGTTCTGGAATTGGTGCTGGTGGACTTCCTGGTTCTGGACTTGGACCTGGAGGTAAATTAAAGTTTGTTTAAATTAATTAAAAAAAAATATGTTTTTAAATAATAAGCCATTTTATTCAATATTTCAGGATATGCTGATGCTAAAGCACGTAAATATGGTAAGACAAAATAATTTTATTGGCTTTAGTTGTGAAGCACGTTTTACAAAATGTGTTATTTGTAAGAGTAGATCATTAACATGTAGAATTTAGCTGATCAATACGTAGAAGTTAGAGTAGAAGTAAAGTTTTTTTTAAAGAATCTTTTGTGTTCATGTAGCTCAGCTTGGAGGTTCTGGTGGATCTGTGGGTTTGCCAGGGGGAGTACCTGGCAGTGGACCTGGAACAATACCAGGTGGTAATTTGAATCCATCTCTCTCTCTCTGTCTCTCTCTCTCTCTGTGTCTTTCTCTTAAACAACACAATGTAACTCTAAGTCAACCACACTTGTGTGACATCAACCTGTCCTGTTAGGAAGCAACACTGATTGGGAATCAATTTCACTTGCTATTATGCAAATCGTACAGACAACAGGTAGAAATGAGAGGCACATAAATGTGAGCTGTGGCAAGAAGGTTTGTCTTTATTTTTTTGCAGTATATATATAGGTGTTAGTAAACTCTGCTTTCTTAAATCCAAGGTCACCTCACCGGATCTGTATGGAGATGCAGATTTAATCTTTCAGCAGAACCTGGCTGCTGCCCATGCCACTAGAAGCACCAAAACCTGATTTGATGCTCATGCCATCACAGTGCCTGGAAGTTATGAAACCCAGATATACTTGATGCTTGCTGTCAGTTCATCTTTGTTGTTATGTCTGGTGCCGCTTATTTTCCTCTTGAGAATACTTCATAGATTCTCAATTTGGTTAAGGTCCAGTGAGTTGGCTGGCCAGTCAAGCACTGTGATGGCAAGGGCATTAAACCAAATTTTGGTGCTTTTGGCGGCGTGAACGGGGACCAGGTCCTGCTGGAAGATAAAATCTGCAGCTTCATAGAGTTCCTTATCTAAAGGAATCATGAAATCCTCTAAAACATTCTGGTAGACTGTTGTGGTGACTTCGAATTTAAGACAGAATTGTTTACCAACACCTGCACTGGACATTGCAGCCCAAATCATGACTGACTAACTGGATATTTCACACTGGACCTCAAGCAGTTTCGATGCTGTTCCTCACTTCTACTTTTAAGCAGCCCTGCAAAATTTGGGCTGATTTCTATTATAATAGTAGTGTACTTTTTAAAAGTTTGAGTTTTAAGCCCAAATAATTTGAAAATAAACTAATAAACACTTGAAATTGTTTAAATTGTGGGCCCTGAATCTATACTCTATGAAAGTTTAACTTTCTGAATGACCTTATATTATATATAATCTAAACACCTGAATTAAAGGTAAATTGGCTGCTCTTAATTGCCCCTATGCAGTGTGTGTGTGTGTGTGTGTGTGTGTGTGTGTGTGTGTGTGTGTGTGTGTGTGTGTGTGTGTGTGTGTGTGT
>JAOUQT010300697.1:0-16124 GCA_025769995.1 Xyliphius kryptos | reverse complement strand
ACTTAAAATGGAATTAATAAAAGCTGTACATGATATACTGTATGTATATGTATATATTATTATATATATTATTGCTTTAAGAGTACAGTACAGATGTTTTGTATTTAATTATGATGTGAGGCAATGTTTCGGTCTGTGAGTGATCTAATAATTTGGAAAATGATAATTTAACGCAATGTTTTCCAACAATGCCCACCTCCTGCAGCTTCTTTAAACTATCCTACTCGTCCCGTAACTTTTTAATTTCTCTGTTGTCGAAATTCATCATGATTTATTTTCAGCTCTTCTTGAAATGTAAACATGTTCTCCCAATGTTTAAATGCTAGGAAGAAACATCCTCATTGTTTTACAGTGATAGTGTAACTTTTACCTTCAAACACGTTTTTTTTTAGTTATAAAAATATGTATTTTTGTAATAATGTTTCAAATAATAAGACAAGTATATATGCAAGTATGTACAAGTTTGAACTATGAGTTATGATTCATTATTAGTTAATAAAGCCTCCAACCCAAATTATAGATAAATCATTACCAGCACCAGTTTTACAGTAATTAAATGAGAAAATGAACTAATAATAACTGTGTTTATTTAGACAATAACAGTTGTCAGAGTGTTAATAAGGAGAATCTGCCTCACGCAGTTCTAATAGCTTTACTCTGCAGCTTTTCTTCGTTTCCTCGCATAAAAGTGAAAAATGTGTTTTAATCTGCAAAAATCCAGAAGCAAGCAAAAACAGAAAGAGTGCCGCTGCTGTATATTTAGCCATGTCCAATTATTTTAAAGCTTAAATCTGTCATGTTTTATGGTTTATTATTTCTGTTTATCGTTAGATTATTATATATATATTTTGAGTGAAACAGGAAACAAAGACCGGCGATGCACATCCACGGAGATGAAACAGTCATTGAGCTTTATAGATGCAATTCATTGCAGTTTTTCTTTATTGTTTTTACATTTCTGCTCATGTAGAAGGTGAGATTTTACACAACATGTCTTTTCTGGTTTTCAACATCATCAGTCATTTAAAGATTGCAAAATATCATTATTCAGAGGTTTCAAAATGAAAATGTGAAGTCTGAGACCTTCCTTTTTCATGTTTGTTGTCTGATTTATTGTTATTTCTTTTCTCTTTATTTTCATCGATTGTTTTGATTGCATTGATTTTAGTTAAATTTACAAAAAAAAACTTTCCTTGAGAGAAAAAATTCCACTCAAACTAATTAAGTAGTTAGAGCGAGCAGCCATTGTGATTACTTGCATGCAGTTTTCCAGTCAGAGGTCTCTTTAAAATTCACTTACTTTATGTACTAAATGGATATTTGTTAAAAATAAAGATAGGTATTTAAAGAAAAGTACAGACTAATAGATTTCCAGCGCCATTTTCCAGATTGTTAATTTTCTTGCCCCTGCAGGCTAGTATGAGTACGGAGGATAAACCTTTTTATGGGCTAGACTCAACTGGTTTTCATTATCGTAGATGTGACTTTGGTTTAAATGTTTTTTTTTTTCCAATCCAAGTCCAATTCTTATGTTTACTCCCTCTAGCTCTTCTGCTGTTTCTCTTACTTTCTCTCTCACTCTCTCTCCTCATGCTGTCTTTCTTAGTTGCTAGGTAAAGCAAAGAGCTCAGCCTTGTAGTGAATGGACTGAATAGCCTTTCTTGGCTAAGTCATGCTGACACCCATTGCCAGTCGATTGTGATGTACAGTATCTCCCTATTTACTGCTTTAGTTCCCTGGCTTATTCTTTCTTCAGAAGAAAATGGAGAAAGCTTCTAAAGCCCCGCATTTTCATGCACTTGGATCCCACTGGCTGAATCATTTGTACCCAATATTGATTCACGACTGAGTTAGGGTTAGTACTTTACTTCCCAATGGTGATACAAACCAACAAAAACAGCCCAACTTTGTCTGTTGTCGGACTCGTCAGCTGGAATAAGCATTTCAATTCCAATGCAATCATCCGCACCCCTAATAATTACAGGCGCACATCGCAGACTGGCTGGCTAATGAGAGTGTTCATTGGTGTCATCATCTGCTCTGCAAGAATGAGAACAGGAAATAATATTGAAAGTGGAATGAAGCTTAATGGCTCAATAATTCTGCTTTCATGAGTGAACCTGGTTTATAGGAATTCTATAAACGAAATGTGTTCTAGCCTTTGTAAGCCTCTGACATACTGGACATTGTGTATTTGAGAAGCATAAATATGCGCACACACACACTTGGACTTTTGCAAATTTTGTGATCGTATGTAATTTCTTTCTCTACAGATTTTGCACACTTTAATGTCTTACGACTTTACAGTCTTTGAATAAAGAAAAGCATTGTTTATAAACTGTACAGAAGTAAATCTATTTTAGATTTTCATTTATTATAATTTTTGGTACATTTTACATATTCTTTGTAGAAGACACTTTTACCTATAGGAACTTAGAACCAAATACTAAAAGGAATTTATTTAAAAATGCCTTATAGTAAGATCTTATAGATTTTTATATAATAACCATTTATCTAGTATATATACACACAAACACACACATAGTAAGTTCTCCTACTAATTAGAGAGGTCTGTAATTTTCATCATAGGCACACTTTAACTGAGAAAAAAATTAAGGAACTCACAATGTAAGATTTTGTTTAAAGAGATTGTTTTTAAAGTATGGTAGAAATTAAGCATTTGGTCACCCATAAACAAGCAAGATTTCTGGCTCTCCCAGACCTTTATCTTTTTTATTAAGAAGCTCTTTTGTCCTCCACATGTTACCTGTATTGGTAACACCTGTTTAACCTCATTATCTGTATAAAAACACCTCTCCACAGCTTCAAACAGTCCAATTTCAAACTCAACCATGGCCAAGACCAAAAAGCTGTCGATGGACACCAGCTAGCACCGGTCCCATGGAAGAGCTCATCCATTGGGGTAAAAATGATCATGAGGATGGAGAGGAAAAAATCTAAAAACTACATGTGGGGATCTGATGACTGACCAGCAAAGAGCTGGGACCAAAGTAACAAAGGCTACCATTTGTACCACACTATGCTGAGAGGTTCTTAAATCCTGCAGTGTCATGCTTGTCAAAAGCAGTAATCGGAGCAAATGGTATCTATTTTGAAGAAACTAGAATTTAAGTTAAGTACCTAATTCCACATGTGTTCATTCATAGTTTTGATGCCTTCAGTGAGAATCTACAATGTCAATATGAAATAGTGATCCTTAAAAAGTGTTTAATAAGTTCCATTAAGTAGTCCTTTTTTTTAATGCCATGACACTAATGCTCAAAGTTGAATTGTATTTCTAGTTTTAATTGTCTAAAAATGTTTACTCATATTCATTGGTTAAATCAACAGAGTTCGCTTTACACTTAATTAATGTTACTGGGGCCAACATCTTCCATTCTGAAGGTGAAGGCAGAAAACATAAAAAGCTGGCAACAAATGATGCTGAAATGTGATGCACTAATAAGAAAATACATGTCTGCGAGCAGTGCAACAGAAGGAAACCTGTCGTGCTTGTCATCCTGCTTAAGCCAGTACATGTCCAGGCCATGTGAAGTTTGGCAGAGAACATATGGATGATCCAAAAGAGGATTGAATGAAAATCATGTGGTCAGATAAAACCAAAATCAAACTTTTTTGGTAAAAACTCAACTTGTCATGTTGGGAGGAAGAATGCCAAGTTGAACATCATACCTACTGTAAGGCATGGGGTGGAAACATCATTCTTTGGGGGGTGTTTTTCTGCAAAGGAGACAGGATAACCGATCCGTGTTAAAGGTCCATGGCCATGTATGGTAAGATTTTAAGCCAAAACCTCCTTCCATCAAAGAGCGCATTGGAGATTATACATGGCTGATCATGATAATGGTCCCAAACACCACTCAGACAACAAAGGAGTGCCTCCATAAGCTGCTGTTCAAGGTTCTGTAGTGGCCGGGCCAGTTTCCTAATCTTAACCCCATAAAAAATTGTGGAGGGAGTTAAAAGTCAGTGTTGCCCAGTGACAGCCTCCAAACATCACTGCTCTAGAGGATATCTGCATGGAGGAATAGGCCAGTATAGCAGCTACAGTGTGTGCAAACCTGGTGAAGACTTACAGGAAACATTTGAACTCTATCATTGCCAACAAAGGTTATGTTACCAAGTATTGAGTAGAATTTTTGGTATTGACCAAATATTTATTTTCCACAAATAAATTTTCCAAAAAAAAAAGAGTGGCTGCTCAATCAGTGGCTGACTAAATACTTTTTGGTCATACTGTATATATGTACAGTATGTATGTATTATACATTGTTACAACAGCTGAAGGTCAAAGGGTAAAACTCAAAACCAAGTTGGATTGTGGGAGTGATAAAGGTTTTAATAATTGAAACATTGTGAATCAAAAAACACACAACATTCAAGATGAGATGTAACTTCCATTTATCCATTATCTTCCGCTTATTCCTCTACTAGGGGGCGCGGTGGGGTTCCCGTGCACATCCAGGGGAAAACCCTTTCGGGAGCTGGGCAGATACACCCAGGAAAGAGCACCAATCTATCGCTGGGCACACACTCTGGAAAACACGCTATACAGGGCAATTTGGAGCATTCAGTTTACATGGAATCCATGTTTTTGGCCTGTGGAAGGAAACCGGAGAAAACCCATGCAGACACGGGGAGAAGATGGAAACTCCACCCAGATCGGGATTCGAACCGGGAACCCCCAGTGCTGAGAGGCGAAATTGCTAACCAATAAGCCACCGTGCCACCCGAGATGTAACTTTATAAAGTTAATGATGCTTTTAAATACACTATAAACAGATGTATTAATACAGACCATGCGTTTAATATGGCATCTTCCGTCTGTGAAGGTTTGTATCTTTTTATTTAAAAGGACATTTGTGAGGTCAGACAAGAGAGCCAGGCTCAAAAGCGCAATTCAAGTTCATTCCAAAGTTCATTCATTAAAATCAGGGCTCTGTGCGGGGCAGTAGGATTTTTCCTTATTAACTATGCCTCGTAGTCATCCTGGATCAGATAAGGATTGTTCTCCAACTGCTCCAGCAAAGTTAAAAACATCCTTTTGTCCAAAATGCATGGCTTGCTGCTTGACTTTTACAACATGGCCATAGGACTAAATAAAACATTTGGATTGAATAATGGGAACATGCTTCACATTCAGTTGTGTGCACGGTTCTGACCTGATATGGCTTAGATGCACCTGTAATTTGCTCTGGAATGCAGATGCTTTAACATTGATTATTCGTTGCTTCATTTCAGAGGAGCAAAGTTAAACCAAGAGCAAAGTCGCAGTTGAGGAACTGACTTCCGAGTGAAGACAGCCTATGTAGCAAAGGGACGTTAGAAAGGCAGCAGATAATCCATCAGGGTAGAAACTGTTCCTGTAGAAAATATATGGTGCATTGTAGACAGCATAGCAAAAAAATAAACATATGACATACAACAACCAAATGCAAGGAAAGTCTATTAACAGGGAACTAATTAAGGAAAAATTGGGGCCATGTGTTCAGTTGAATTAGACAGTGTAAAGCCAAAAAAAGGATGAAGTATGTGTGACAAAGGGACGGTGATGGTCTATTTTTACGTTTGTTAGGAGTACATTGGCTGTCTTTCATTTTTCCACATTCATGTTCTAGTATTTGATTAATTGGGCCAATTTCATTATCACTGTTTGTTTGATGTTAAGAGTTCCAAAGTCATTGGAAAATTGGTCATTTTCATCAGCGGTTTGCCAATCCCTGTGTACAGTACAGGCAAAACGTTTGGACACACCTTTCTCATTCAATGTGTTTTTTTTTTTTAACGACTATTAACATTGTAAATTCTCACTGAAGGCAACAAAACTATGAATGAATACATTTAGAGTTATGTATTTAACAAAAAAAGATGAAATAACTGAAAACATGTTTTATATTCTAGTGACTTCAAAATAGCCACCGTTGCTCTGATTACTGCTTTGCACGTTCTTGGCATTCTCTCAATGAGCTTCAATATGTAGTCTCCTGAAATAGTTTTCAGGTGTGCCTATAAGGGTTAACTAGTATAATTAATTAGAATGCCAACAGTGTGCAAAGCAGTAATCGGAGCAAAGGGTGGCTATTTTGAAGAAACTAGAATATAAAACCTATGTTCAGTTATTTTACCTTTTTTAGTTAAGTACATAAAAAAAATTAGAAAACAAAAAAATTACAAGTTGTGTGTCTGTTGCCGGCAAGAGTTGTACATGGTCCCTAATGGTTGTCCTTTTTTCTTGCTTTTTAATTTCTGCGTGTCCGACTTTCTGTTGGGCACCACATGTTGATGTTTTACCTTCAACATACATTTTTATATTTTACTTCTTTTTAGTAGCTGGCCACGCATTTTATACCTGGACCATTAATAATTATCCGTCTGAATAATTCACTTGGCTAAAACTATTTTCTGGCAATAAAAACACCCTATTAAGTAGAAATGTAGTGTATAAATCTACTGCATCTCGAATAGGTAAGTCGTTGTGTCGACGTTATCACAACGCTACAGAGGAGTCGGCAGAAGCCTTGTGAAATTGCAATATTGTTTAGGAAAATAACACTCCAATAGATGGATTGATTGATTGATTGATTGATGAAATGATTCTTTGAACACAAAATCGAATCCCCTTTTTAACCTTAAAAAGAGTTTTCTAAGTTCCATTAAGAAGTCCTTTTTTAATGCCATGACGCTAAAGCTGAATATTTTTAATTGTCAAAAAATGTTTGCTCATATAATTCACAAGTTGATTGGTTGAATCAACAGAGCTCGCCTTACATTTATTTAATGCTATTAGGGCCAACAACTTCCATTCTGAAGGTGTAGGCAGAAAGCATAAAAAGCTGGCAACCAATGATGCTGAAATGTGATTGGCTAAAAGCGCTAATAAGAAAATGCATGTCTGCAAGCAGTGCAACAGAAAGAAACCTTATGTAAGAAAGTACACTGATCATTTGAAATTATTTAATGACTATTAATGTACAAAATATAATTTACATCAATGTCAGATATTTTTAGGCCATCAGAGAAGGCTTTGAAGGCCCTGACGGCCCACCACAGTTGCTTTCTAAAACAACTACTAGCTTATTTAATTATAAGTAAATCAAGTTCCACAAATATAGTTTTAACTGTTTTAAATCGTCCAATAGCGATCTCTAAAAATGCATGAACATTAAACCAGCTGCTGCATCCCAACCGTATACCTGACCAGCAGAGCAGTAAAGTGCAGTTCATGGCCAAGTAAATGACATTTAGCAGTCTCAGATTTAATGATAGCAAAAAAAAAACAAAAAACATAGCTTACTAAAAAATCCTCAAATGCACTCTCTCACTGTTAAACAATTAGGATTTGTTTATAGCTGTTAACTGCATTATAGTTTACTTAAATATAAACACAAATGATACGTTGGGAAAGAAGGCATAGTCATTCATTTACTTCTGTATATTAAAAGGAAATTCCTTTTACTATCAGCAAATATGTTCATTCACAGAACTGGACACTTTACCCACCATTTAGCTTTTACAATTAATTAAAATGAAACAATGATGTACACATTTGCCGAAAAGCCTTGACTGTTTAAAAGCCCCTGAGAAGAGAAGAGAATGACGCACAGTAAAGCAGTTTCTTGTTAACTTCCCCTAGTCTGTCCCAAAAAACGATCTTACTACCCTAACTTTTTTCACATAAGAAACATGATTAACTAAAACAAATCCTGTAAAATTCTGTCTTCTGATGGTGGTGCATTCAGCACTCATGTCAGTGTTGTTCGGTTGCTTTCACACATATTCATGTTTTAATAGTTACCCGAGGGCTAAAAGCTGTTGTAAAGTGTAACACCATTTAATTCTTTTATTGCATTTTAATCAAACCAACTACAAACAGAAGCATACCAGCATGAACATATTAAAATAAAAAAATCTAACTGCGACATTTACATGTTATTGAAGTGAACACCCCCAATAACCTTTAATGTCCAACTGAATAACAAAGTCCTGCATAACTAAAATATATAAACACTGTATGGGCATTAGGACAAACCTCGTGTGTTTCATTTAGTCCCATTTTCACAAGTTAAGCACTTAGCTATGTATTTTGGACATCTGTTTGATGTTGTGGGAAAAGGCTCATTTTGTTTTTTAGCATAACTGTGCCCCAGTGCACAAAGAAAGGTCCACAAATAGGCATATAGGTCCCAATACTTATGTCTATAAGATTAAATAAGATAATGTATTCCTTTATTGGTCTTACAATGTGAAAATGAAATATTAATGTATCTACAGAGGGCTTTATCCAAAGGAACTTACAAATAAAGAGTCACAAGTCAAGTAGTTAAATAGCTACACTGTAGTATTATTAAATCTGATTATTTTCAAATCTGTTTTTAATGTTTGGATTTTCTCCAGTTTTATTTTTTTTCTGGAGAGGTGTGTTGAGTTGATTTCTAAACATGCTGAAAACGTATTTCTAAACTAAAAATGGTGTATTATTATAAACTAGGGTGGCATGGTGGCTTAGTGGTTAGCAGGTTCACCTCTCAGCGCAGGGGATTCCCTGTTTGAATCCTGATCTGGGTGGTGTTTCCATGTTCACCCTGTGTCCGCGTGGGTTTCCCCCTGGTTCCCTGGTTTCCTCCCACAGTTCAAAGACAGGGATTCATGGTAAATTGACTGCTCTAAATTGCCCTGTATAGTGTGTGTTTGTGTGTGTCTGTGTGAGAGAATGTGTGCCCAGCAATAGTTTGGTGCGCTGTCCTGGGTGTATCTGCCCAGTGCCTGAGACGTTCCCGTGGATGGGCATGGGGAACCCCACCGCAACCTAAGCGGAAGATAATGGATGGATGGATTATTATACAATTCAAGAAACACTTTTTGTGGTACAATTTATACAAATTTAAATAAGTTTAAATACAACATAAGAAGGCACAATGCTGATATTCAAAAGTGGAATCAATTTCTAGTTAGATAATTATACAATGCATTAAAAATATACTTATTCTTATACATATTGCCTGTTCCTGTTATGAAATGCTCCTGTTTCTTCTCCTGGTTCCATTTTGTTATTGCTTGTTCTCTGTCGTGTGTGTTAATTAGTTTCACCTTCTTTGGCCATCAAATATTTCCCCCTTCTGATTTTGATTCGCTGTGTACACCTGTTTAAATGTCAGCTTTTTCTTCTTGGCTGATTTTGATTGTCTTATGTTATCGCTGCTGTCGGGCTCTGGTTCCTATCTTAATCCATTTCTCTGCTTCTTTTACCACTCAGCACTTGTCATCGTGTTTGTATTCTTTGTGTTTTATATATAAACTTCACCTTGTTTAATTTATTCTGCAATAATTGTAGTTTAGTGCCACCCAGGAATAAACCATGATAACACTGTTAAAATTAATTGAAAATTTACAGATACAATTTACTGATAACTTTTAAATGTTTAAATAGTCAAATAAAGGTGATCCACCCTCTAATGGCAGATCTGTCAAGGTAAAATAGAGGGTAATAAAAAGTATCAAAGCCTCAGTTTAGCACAGAGTATTTTAAATTATTATGAACATGCCCATCCAGGGAAGAACATCTCGGGCGCTGTGCAGATACACCCAGGACAGGGCGCCAATCCGTCGCTGGGTACACACTCACGCACAGATCCACACACACATACACACTATATCGGGCAATTTAGAGCATTCAATTTACCTTCATGTTTTTGGAATGTGGAAGGAAACCGGAGAACCCGGAGGGAACCCACGCAGACACGGGGAGAACATGCAAACTCCACCCAGATTGGGATTCAAACCGGGACTCCCCAGCACTGAGAGGCGAATGTACTAACCACTAAGCCACCCTTAAATGAAGTTAGATAGTGTAGTTTCACATGATTTTACAACCTGTGAAATTGATATCCATGTCCTTTTTATTGAACACTCTATTGTACACTCCTGATCAAAATCTTAAGACCAGTTAAAAAATTGTGAGAATTTGCATTTTGCAATATTGTATTTTAAGAAAACTAAGAAGAACAATCGACGTAAGAGACAGAAACTTTTGAGCAGGGACTTTTGAAAACAACAATTTAATTTAGAAGGGCTGATCAAAAGCTTAATACCATAGTTAAAAAAAAAACAACCAAAAAAACTCAAAACAGAAATCAACGTGTCAAAAAAAAAAAGTCAGTAATGAGCAGCTCCACCATTCTTGTTGATCACCTCAAACAATCGTTTAGGCATGCTTGATTCAAGTGTTTTCAGGAGGCTAGTGGGAATATTGCTTTAAGTGTGGAAGATGGCTTCACAAAGGGCATCCACTGTCTGGAACTGATGTCCATTTTAGTAATCGTTCCTTGCCATCCATCCCCAAATGTTCTCAATCGGATTTAGATCAAAGGAACACGCAAGATGGCTCAAAAGTGTGATGTTATTCTCTGGTAAGAAGTTCTTTGTCAGGTGAAATTTTGAAGAAATTTTTGAAAAACCTGAATTTACGTTGTTTCCTTGACGGAAAACACCCCAAACCCTGATGGGGCCCCCCCCCCCCCAACTGTGCCCTTTTGAAAACATCTCAGGTGGGATCTCCTTTTCATGCCAGTAACATTGGAAGCCATCAGGACAATCAAGGTTACATATTTTCTCATTAGAGAATGAAGCGTCCTTTCTCCTTTCAATGTCCCATATTTGGTGGGCTCTTGCAAATTCCAAACAGGACATTTTGTGGACTTTGAAGCCATTCTCTCACAGTATGCTGTCTGATTATTGTTGGGCTGCAGTCAGCACCAGTAATGGCCTTAATTTGGGTAGAGGATTGTCTTGTGTCTTGATGGACAGCCAATCCGATCCTGTGGCTCAGGGCAGGTGAAATTTTTTTGGATCTACCACTTTACTTTTTTCCCATGATCTTCAGGATTTTTAAAAAATGCAAAATGACTGTCTTACTGCTTCCAACCTCAGCGGCGATGGCACGTTGTGAGGGGCCTTGCTTATACAACTTAACAATGTTCAAAGTCATTGAGGTTTTTTTTTTTGCTTTTGCCATCAGCAGGTCTTGACAGTATGACAAAAAATGACAACTCAAGATTTTGATCAGGAGTGTATCTACCCAGCGTCCAAATCATTCTCGCCTGTATGGGCATGGGACCCCTCCCCATCTTCCCCCAAGATCCTAGTAGAGAAATGAGTGGCACACTTCTTATAATAGCACATCATTTCAAAGTAACAGTTTTTTTTAACCTAACCACACAAATAGTATTTGCTAGGACAAAAAAATGTGTATTATTTAGACAGGGTGATAAAGGTACAATAAATACTTTTAAAGCCATGCTCCAAAACTGTGTAGAAACCCAGAATAATGGAAAATGTGTAAATTGCAAAGAATTAAATGTCATTAAAGCTACTTTAGATGGAATGTGTCCATGTCCCAATATATTCTTCCTTATAGTGTACAACATTTCACCACTTGTGATCTATTCAAATGAATTAAAGTTAAAAGTGTGTTTTCGCTCTGCGTGACTGAAGCTCAAGCGGTTTTCTCTTTAAAGTGGAGGTGTATAGAAAGCTTTCTATTGCTGTTGCATTTTGCTGACTCATGCTGCAATGATAGCACTGTAGCACATTGTGTGCTCATTCCTCCGTCTGTAGAAACATTTCCAAGAATGACACGCATCCTTTTATACAACATATGGCTTTAACATCGTGTGCTATCAATCCAGACGGCTCTGCAATATCTCACCCTGAACTGTTATATTCCCCATGACCAGAGTCACAAGTGGTGTTCTTTAGGCATAATGAGAAATGTGTGAGTGAGAATAAAGTGTAAGGCAAGTTGATTAAATACAAGTGCTTTTTTTTTTTTTTTTTTTTTTTAGGAAAACATTTCTGGATTTTTATTGCAAATTGAAACAGCCTTGAAACTTGTACATAAACATAAGTACGCTTTTAAATTGTCAGAGTTGTTTTCATACCCTTTAACTTTGTGAAGGCAATAATAATTATTTTATTTCTATTCATTTTATAAAAATTATTTTTATGTAATCTTAAAGCACACAAATGTTTTAGAACTCACAAACTTTCAAGGCAAAAGTAAAATCAAACTTATAATAAAAAATCCCTTAATATAAAATTAGACCATAAGCATGCACTAATGATGCTGAGGAAAATAATAATAATAATAACAGCAATAATTATAATACAATCAAAAACAGGGTGGCACGTTGGCTCAGTGGTTTGCATGTTCACGCCTCAATACTAGGGATTCCCAATCTGGGTTTTCATGTTCTCTCCGTGTCAGCGTGGGTTTCCTACGGGTTTTCCGGTTTCTTCCCACAGTATAAAAACATGGATTCAACGTAAATTGGCTGCTCTAAATTGCCCCTATAATCTGTGTGTGTGTGCCAAGCAATGGATTGGCGCCCTGTCCTGGGTGTATTTGCCCAGCACTAGAGACGTTCTTCCCTGGATGGGCATGGAGAATCCCCTACGACCCTCATTGAGGATTAAATGGAAGATAATAAACAAATGAATAAATGAATCAAAAACAATCCAAAACTGACCACTTTGTCATGTTCACCTCCTTTTTCTAAATTCAATTTTATCAGTTCCACCTGCTATATAAATTATCTTAATAATTCTACAATTGCCGACCCCTGTCCATTTGTTTCTCTATGTAGAGTGTTCTGGTAGTGGAAGTATGTTAGTGTGCATTGTGCTGTTTTAAACACTGTCCTCATTCACTAAGCACTCTTTTGGACATATCTACCTATTGCTCCACCTCCATAGTCAGTGTCTTAATCATCTTCCAATCCTTCATCAGTGCTTTAATTATGCTGGTGATTTGACATTTTTGGTTGGAATGTACTTGGTCCAGCAGTGAGACTGAGGTGTTTGAAAATACTAAAAAAAAAACTTTATTGACCTGCACCTTGCTTTGTGTAAAACATTACAAAGTCCAAATCATAAAGATATTTAAACTGCATGGTTTAGTGATTTATTTAATACAAATGTGGCAATGTGACTGAATAAAACCCTTCAGTTTAATGATGGTGAATAAAAAAAAAACGTTAAGATAAATGTAACGGTGCAACAGCTGCCGGCATGTGAGGGGAAGGCGGGGCAAAGAAGGTGAAGAAAGGAATTTTAATAGACTGCTGTAGGTTTTATTAAAGGTCTGTGTGCAGGTATTTTATAATGTAAGTTAAAAAATAAAGAAATATTTAAGGAGATGTGAAACATGGAGGGAGAGGGTCTTGGCTGCAGAACACAGATGCTGACTGCATGGGAAACGTTTGTGTTGATCTCTGTCTGCTCTTAGAGATCATTGTCACATACTGGAACTTCAGGAGGAACAGGACAGGATTTTCCATTCTCCAAAATATATTAAGAAAGATTTATAATATGAGCAGTATATAAAAACTTTTTATGCAACCTCATTGTGGCAGGGGATGGACAGGCTGGCACCGGTTTGGGAGGGGGAGGCGGAGTCAAAGACACGAGGAAGGTAAATGACGCACCTGCCAGATGTTTAGCTAATGGTCAACATGTTGATGGTGCTAATTACTGATGACTGAGTTTAAAAAAGGTGGGCCATTTCAACAAAAATTTAGCAATCGGTTTGCATGCTGTTTTTGTGATGACTGCAGCGTTACATTTTCACCTAGAAATATAAAGACTGCTTTGAAGAACTTAGTTTTTCAAACCTATATTATAATTCTAAAGCTGTGCATGCCGTTTCTGTGCTCTGCTTTTAGTTTTAAGGCATAACAACAACACACTGTTGTAAAAAACGCTATATAAATTAATTACTTGAATTACTTAAACTTGAATTTATCTGTAAAGACAGATGGATTGGTAGACGTGCTTTTTGTTATGTTAAAAATGGGTATAGAACAGAAGAATTCAAATTTATTCATTAATCACCTGAGTTGTTTTACTTCAGACATTATGGATTGCTAGGGTCTAAGTCAGGGGAGAGCAAACGTTTTGGACTCACTTTCCACATTTAATTTTTACAAAAGTGCTCAAAAGGCAAAGCAAGTACAGTAAAGTGTAAAAAACCTCACCTCCGGAGCCTGTCATCTATTGGGAAAATGCAGGGGAAAGGAATGCAAGTTAAGTCTAATAAAAGAATATTTTAATAAAATAAAAACATAAAAATCTAAAAATGCTAACGTGCCACATCTGGCCTGCAGGCCATAGTTTGCCTACCCCTGTTCGAGGGTCAAGCAATGTGAAAAGTTGTCTTTTTCATAACACACTGTATGTCTGTTGAGGAAACCGCTTTCTCAGCTTTCTTAACCTGTATTTAGCAAACATGATGTTTTCTTTAATAGAACTGCCTCTTTAATATGTTTGTTGTTGTCTTTTAAGCAAAGGGGGGAAATTTTGGTTTTATAAAGATGTGCATGGTAAATCTTTATAACATTCAATGTATTTTGAAATACTTTGTTCCTTTTGCCGCATACGTGGTGGAGCAGCATAGAAAAATCTTTTAACGTTGCAGTGTTTTCTTGGCTGCTTTGGGGCCAATAATTGACCCTACATACAACAGGAAATGTTGAAACAGTGTGCATGGTGGAGTTGGAATAAAAAGGGTTATTAAACTAATCAAAATACTGAATTATGGGTAAATTAGTATTTAAACGCCGCAATTCCAGGAGCAATGATAGATTATATTTTGACTACATGCGCGCACACACACACACACACACACACACACACACACACACACTCAGAGCATGCTGTGCATTCATATTCACATTACTAACTCAGCAGCACCTGAGCGAGCTCTTCACTCCCCCGGTGCTGTGGATGCAGCTGTTGACAGCAGAAGCTGAAGGAAGGTCAGTTGACAAGATGTCACAGTAAGTCTCTGATCATCAGCTTGTAATTAGTGCCTGGTTGCTCACATGTGTGCCTCTAGCCGAGAAACAGCCGAGAAAGAATAAGATCAGCAGCACCACGATGGCAGACCCTGGCCCTGTTCCAGAGTCTCTCGAATCGTTTTCGATCCTTAGCGCCATTCCTCACGGCCTAAAACTCAGTGAGGCAAAAACGGCTCATGCTCCAAGCCTTCTCCCCAGTCTTTAACTGCAGGCTTTTTGAGCTCACTATGCATAGGTACATGACAAGAACTGCAAAAAATGTTATACAATGAATTGTGTTCATTTATTCTGTAAATAAACTGCAAATTTAAACTTTATATTTTAATCTTTAATTGGTCGGCCGCTTGTAAAACGCTCTATGCTCAACATTTGTTTTACTGGTTATGCTAATGTATAACATTTTGGAAATTAGATATTGTGCCATAAAATTTAGAGAAGATCAACTGATCTGTTGTTTTCTTTTTTTTTTACTATTATTAAATTGGAAAACCAAATGTAATATTTTTTGACCGATGGCAACCAGGATCACGCAAATATCAATGTACAAGTAAAAATAACATATTCATAATAATGATTTATAGGTTTTATGATGTGGTACAGATTTATAGAACGTCAGCAAAATAAAGTGTAAAATAATTACTATCCACATGTACTAATGGTGGTGTGACAGGAGCATTTATTTTTCATCATTTGTTTCTTCTTTTCTGCTTATAGTTTTTATTATTTATCCATCTTATATTGTTATTTTTTTCCCATCAGGATTTTTCCCATACACTCGTGCGCTAATGTCATTAAAGACACCCTGTGCATCCTGTGTTACATTTTATGTATTTATTTTCTTTATTACTTTTTAACCAAAGATACTTATGGGATAGAAAACAAACTGCAGACCTGATCAGGTATTTCAGTTTAGCAGTTAAATCGTCTCATTAACACCTGCAGACCAATCCCCTGCCTCCGTTTTGCTGATATGCATAAAATTAGTTAATAAATGTGTTGCTTTTTTTGGTAAATCTGTTGATTCCTCACTTTTACTAAGATGCTGACTGTTTAAAAAACTTGTGTGTAGCATTAAGCAGCATGAAACATTATTACATTAAACATAATGATGCACCATGTGTGATAAAAAAGAAAATTCCTTTCAAATATTATGTAGGTAAATGCTATCATTATTGTAGTCTTTGAAGTAAAACGTGGGGCATTTAAGACACAAAAGACACTTTTTATTGATAGTTCGGACGTTTATAGGAG
>JAOUQT010300689.1:0-16125 GCA_025769995.1 Xyliphius kryptos | reverse complement strand
TGTGTGTGTGTGTGTGTGTGTGTGTGTGTGTGTGTGTGTGTGTGTGTGTGTGTGTGTGTGTGTGTGTGTGTTACAGACCAGCAACAGAGACAAAATATCTGTGAAAGGGAGCAGCAGGTGACCCTGTCCATAGCCCCGCCCACTCTCACTCACTCCACCCCCCAGCCGCTCCACACGGTGAGAATCTGTGTGTTTTGTGAGATTTAAGCTTCGTGTGGTCAGTGAGGGTCCGTCACGCAGGACGGTTAATGTGAGAGACGTGGGCCTTCCCCAAACTGTTCCCACGAAGGTTCCTCATTTGGTCGCTGGCTGAACCTTCTGTAAGATAATAAGGTTCTGGAACTCCTGGAAGGTTCCTGATGATGTGATGTGGTTCTGTAGCTCGGCCGGTTTTAGAGAGAGGAACTGTGATTTAGGATTTGTTTGCATCATCGGCGCCGTCGTTCTTCTCCGTGTTGATTTGTTTTTTGTTGTTTGTGTTGTAGTTCGTCCGCACCTCCTCCACCTCCTCCTCCCCCACTGAGTGTTGCCACTTCCCCCGCAGGAGCAGACAGGTACACGTCTCTCTCTTCATGTCTTTCATTGAATGTCTGTCTCTCCCCCTCTGTCTCTCTCTCTCTCCTTTGTCTCTGTCTTAAAAAAGAAAACATAAATATAAAATATTAATTATTGAATAATGTGATGAATACATTAAAAAAGGGGGTGTGGTCAGACTGTACTGCGGGAATTTTCTCATGTTACTGGTTTTTGGATCAAAGCGACTGCAGAATAAAACTTTGCAACATACTGAAGTCGTTCCCTTTGATCTCATTAAAGCTTCAAATCCTGAGGGTGAACCTGCAAATTCACAGATTATTAAATAATAACTCAAACCTGGTGAACGAGGAGAAGTTTGAGCTTCGTGTGTTTGGTTTAATTTTGTGAGAAGATGAACGTGAAGTTTAAAGTTCAGCGCAGCGACGGACACCGACGTCCCGACACTCTGTGGCCAACTTGCCGACTTTTGTTCCTCTAGTGACCTTCTCTGGTGTTATTGGAGACTTCTGTAAACTCTGAGCACACGGTCTTCAATGACTGCCCCCAACATACAAAGAGAGAGATGTAAATATCAATCACTGCATTTAACAGTTTGAAGGATTCATGGAGACTTTACTGTCATTTGCGTCACATGGAACATGAATACAAAGGAAATGGTGTCTGAAGGCGTACTGAATGCCGTTCCATCGCGCATAACGGTCTTTACATTTAATATTTCACAGCGTTTATGTAATTTACCTAAAATTCCTTTCTGTAACGTGGTTCTACACAACGCATTTAATTATATATTTATTTTTAAAAAGCGACGGCCAACTTCACTATTAACATATTCAGCGCTTTATACCTGCATTCTATACCTTCAAACAGACTATTATGCAAATCAGGCGATGACATCATAAAGCAACTCAGCAACACCGCCGATAGCTGCTTTCCGTACCGGGGACTCAAACACATCTGACCTGGTTTTCTGCACTTTTGGGTTCAGTCCATTTTTTTACTCCACACCTCCGTGGCCCCTGTTTCCACTTTCATCCCCCCCCCAACACTCTCTTCACAGCTCTCTCACATACACACTGTTCAGGAGGCGTTTCTATAGAAACCAGGGCTTTGTGAATCCCGTTTATTGTGGGGCCTCATTCTGACCTCTGTGCGTATGTGTGTGTGTGAGCGAGAGAGAGAAAGAGAGAGAGAGAGTGATGTAGTATAGTGTGTGGACGTTCATATGAATGGGTTACAGACTCCACCACACTCAACGCTCTCACTTAGCTTTCACTCTCTGTACACACCGTATACACACACACACACACACACACACACACCGTACACACACACACACGGTGCCTGTAGCTGTGGTTCGTTTATCCGGACGCGTGGATGACGTTACTGTAAGTAAACCATCTGTAGGTTTTTCTGAACTGAATTTAAACTCCTGTTTGTATGACTGTGGTATATTTAAGGTGAAGCTCTTATAGGATCTTTTATGAGTTTCAGGTCGGAGGTCAGAATTTGTACATTTTTGTGCTTTGTTATTAATAAATCTGATGCTGGTGTTTAACTTTTCATCTCATCTAAATCATTAATTTTGGGGGTTTTATTTGGTTCCTGTGTCACAGAGATAATTATTGTGCGCATGTCTGTGCATTTGTGGGAACTGTTTGGGAAAGTCCAGGGTGCCACGCAAGGTCCATAAATAAAGTCATGGATGGGTGAGTTTGGTGTAAAGAACCCGACTGACCTCCACAGAATCCTGACCTCAACCCCATCCGACTCATTTCTGATGAACTGGAACTGAGAACGAGGGCCAAAGTAAAAAACAAAACAAAAGAAGATCTATTTTGTATTATTTTTACACACAGGGAACCGAACTGGGAACCTTTGGATTATAAAACCTACGACTATGCGTTCGTCTTCAGCGCTCTTCTGGAAAAATGGACCAAAATGTCCCACATACACACTCCAAAATGTTGTAGAAAGCCTCTCCCAGAGAAGCGGAACCCGTTTCAGAACACAGGGTCACATACAGCGCCCCCTGGAGTAATGAGGGATAAGGGTCTTGCTTAAGGACCCACATTGGTAACTTCGGTGGACCTGGGATTTGAACCCACAGCCCTTAGATTGCCCAACACCCCAACCACTGATCCACCACGCCCTCCACACCCCGTATGTATGTAATGTGTAATGTGTTGGTGTCCTAATAATTTTGTTCCTCCTTTTTTCAGGTGGATTCCGACTCGGACGACGTGTCTTTAGGTGAGAGGTCAAAGTGCCCTATTCCCAACATTCCCTCACCCCTGGACATTCAGACCAACTGGAGCATTGCTCTGCCGCTGCCCACGCCGGAGGACAGAATGAGGAACCAATCAGAATCCATCATGTCCTTCGTGGTGCCCATTGATGTCACGGGTAAATATGGGAGTGTTTACTTTACTGATGTGCCATCTGGCTAACAAGTTTAAACATCAAAACATTTATAGCAATCCGTCTCTCAGTGCTGGGAATCCAGCTACGAATCCTGGATCAAATCTGGGTGGAGTTTCCATGTCCTCCCCGTGTCCGCACGTGTTTCCTCCGGGTTCTCCGGATTCCTCCCACAGTCCAAAAACATGGATTTAATGTGAATTGGCTGCTTTAAATTGTCCCTATATAGTACATTTTTCCGTTTTTATAAACTGTATTCTGTAATTTGGCCACTATGTGGCAGTATTTCAATGTAAGAGAAACTGGAACCCAGCGTTCACTTTAAAAACGAATAGATTACGTTGCAGATACCAGATTATTAACAATTTTGCTTTCAATAAATGCATTTCTGTTGTGTATTATTGTGAATAAATCAGAGGGTGTAAATGTACCGTACCTTATTGTTTTATTACAACATTTAAATCTAAAACACAACATTAATTAAGTAATCTGGAGTCTGACAGAACTTTATTATTAGCCGTTAGCTTACCCTTTAAGCCTGCTAACCTGAGCTCACGGCGGGATTTCAGAAGGAATTAAAGAGGCATGTTAAACTTTTAAACCCTGATTACTCTGCTAACCAAGAAGCTAACTGTACAGAAGCTAATCTAACTCACTGTGATTACAAACTAATGGAGAATATTGTTTACATTTTAAATCTTTTATAAGAACAAGAGTATACAGTAGCATGCTAACCGCTAACATGGGAGGATTGTTTACTGTTCAAACCTCATGGTTATATTTAGCCATTAGCCGGACTGCTATGCTAGTTATCATATTCGTTCTTATTCGTTTGATTTTCAGAACATGTGAGTTTTATTGCTCATATTTTCTTTGTTGATATTTTTATAAAGAGCACTTTATGAACACGGGGCGGGGTTTTCTGATCTTTTGGACTCTGTTCTCCTGAAATGTCTGTCGTTTTCAGAGGATCTTGCGACTGCTGCTTCTCCCTCAGCGAAGTCAGCGTTCCTCAGTGAGACTTCTTTAAATGTCCGATAATGTTTGCACCTCCACCACATCACATCCACCACCAGCCATTCACCCCCAACACGGCGCGAGAGGATAAAGCAGCTAGCATTGTTTAGAGCGTGTAGTCTCACCTGTTGGTGTACTTTAATTTTTATATAATACAGTTAAACATCATAAAGTAGGTGGAGGACCGTAACAATGTTTCCACTGTGGAGTGCTATGTGGAGTATGATGTCATGAGTATGGTGCTAGCTGATTAGCATGATGTCACATAGGCGTGGCCCCGTGATGCCTTAACACAGACCTGGGAGTTTCACGTTGACCTGTTTACATTTCTATTTAAGGCTTTCTACAAAATTTTGGAGGCGTGGTGTGGAATTCTTGATTATTTGTGAGATTGAGCAATAATTTTGGACGAGATAAATTGGACCCCTGGTGGCCAATCTTCATTATTGTCACATTGCAGCAGTAAGAGCCGAATGTGAAGGTTCAGTTAGCAGGGTAAGAACACAGTTTCACTCCAAATATTGTAATGCCGGCTCTGTTGTAATGCTGCAGCCCGACTCGTGTTCAACTAGCCCAAATGAACTCATGTCTCTCCAGTGGCTCCCTCTAGCTTCTGCATTCAGTACTACGCGCTGACTGACCTACAGGACAGTCTCTGGATCTGCCCCCTCTTACCTTCAGTCCATCTTTCTTAAATAAACTCAGACTTGTTCTAGTGATCAATGTCACCTGGTGATTCAACCTCACTGTGATGCCACTTCTTACGTCTAAATGGTGGAACCATCTTCCCCAAACTGTCTGTAAGGCAGAGTCACTCAGCATTTTAAAGAAACTTCTCAAGAAAAAATAGGAGGAAGCCACGTCAGGTTTGATGATACGAAAGTGTAGCTGGTTTCTCCTGAACTACTGACTCTCATTCGTGATGTTCAAACCGAGTTGGAAGCCCACAGTTGTCGTAATTCACGACTATGTTTTCTTCAGCTCCTTCTGTGTGGAGTGTTAATTCAACCTCACACGTCATTATTAATGAAGCTCCATTGTTGCTTCACCGCAGTTCCAGGCTGCAGGTCATGATATTAAAGCCAGGGACTTTTGGGAGTTCCTGATCCGTCATGTGTGCCAGGAAATGCAAAGCTGTGAGACGCTGTGCCGCGCATGCTAATGAGTCGCATTAAAATAACAAAGGAACCCGAGTGAAGTGATCCGCTCATGACTGAAGAGGCCAGAAAATGATAAACATTATATCTACAGTTATTAACATAAAGCTCATGAACATTATGAAGCTTCATTAAGGATTACGAACATGAATTACATATTAATCTGAGGTTTCCACGAGTCAGCGTTTTGTTTTTTTAACAACTAACTTACAACTGATGAAAGTTCGGATTATCACACACTCCGCTGGGTTGGACTGAGGACAGGACACTATGGACAAAAGTATGGAGACATCTCAGTCTCTGTGTGCTTTTAACTTATAGGAAATAGTTTGGGGAACGCCTCTTTTTTCTTGCAGCATTGTTGTTCTCCAGGAAGAACTTCATGCCCGCTGTTAAATCCCCCAGCAGACACCTTGGGGATGAATTGGAACCAAGATTGTGAACCAGAAGGTCTCATCCAACATCGGTGTCCGATCTCACACACGTTCCACAGACGTTCTCCAAAGTCTTGTAGAGATAATAAGAAGCTGATTTTTGTATTTTATTTTATGAAAGTTAAAGTCATAGCATAAATTATTACATAATTACAGATCGATAAAGTTATTAAGTGCATAAATGGTGAACTCATGATGTCCATGATCTGTAAGAGGAACATCTAAAGCCTCTTCTGAAAGTACATCAGTTCAGTCAGATCTTCAGTACCATTGTTACCCGTTTGTCTGTAATGCTGTGAGTTTGTGACCCCCCCCCCACTTTTCTTGCATGAGCATTGTTCCTAAAGTCCATACGCCCCCATCCACCACGTCCATGTTCATGCTTTTAAAGCCATGTGTCCAGATTAATTCGACATTCATGTTGTTTGAGGTCTGTGTTGATGTCAAGCCTGACTTTTAATATGACGAGCGGTAAACAGCCTGTATGGGGGTCCGGTGTGAGAAGCGGGAGGGATTGGAGGGTTTGGCAGCACACAGCTCCTCACGGCTGGCGCTCTTCACAGGGGCTGGATTCGACAGGGATGCCAGTGTTCGCTGTTCGCTAGTCCACTCGGAGTCCGTGCTACAAAGAAGACGCAAGCTGAGGAGACGGAAAACGGTCCCGGGTTTTGGCAGACCGGTGCACCAAGGCATGTAAACAATCTTCGTTTCGTTTTGGGGGCTGAATTACATCTGCAGATGGGGGTTTATTGGTTCGGGAAGAATGTGAATGACTAACTTTAGCTGAATGCTATGTGAAAGTGAAATTGTGCTGCATTGTTCTTATTCTGGAAATGTGAAACATGAGAATGTGTTCTTGTCGTTGAAGCCTCTAGTGTTCGGAAGATGAGACAGCAGGGCAGTAATGTTTTAATAGACCAATACAAAGGTCTATCTATGAGGAGGACGTCTACAAACATCTACAAATTAGCTTTGGGATTGGTTTTGGTTCTATAGTATTGGAACACAACCCATAATTGCTAAATTCAGGAGTTTTATTGGGTTCCATTATCACAGGGGTATGAATTAAAGTCCCTAGTCCAGCATTTTGAACTATTGTTTGCTTCCCACTTCTTGGAAACCGTTTGGTGAAGCATGACTGTCAGATCCATGAAGACATGGTTGGTTATATATATCCATGAAGACATAGTTTTGTGTGGAAGAATTTAAATGTCCCACACTGAACCTTGATTTCAATTCCATTAAATCCCTTTGAGGTCAACTAAAATGGAGATTTTAAGTGTCTGACCGTACAAATGCTGCACAGACCGGTCTACAGGGTCATAAAACCTCTCTCTTTGTTTTTCTTCAGACTCCGATGAGTCTCCAGTGGGACAAACCCGGTCTGTGATGGTACACAGCAGCGCGGCCACTTACCAAGAGCGCACATGTCTGGTCACCAGGGACTCGGGCTGTCAGACAGAGGAATTCCTTGTGATCGTGGGAGGACCGTCGCGTAGACGAATCCGGACTCAGAGGGAGCATACTGGTACTGTGCCACTTTCCAATTCGACGGGGAACATACCATCCCTGCCCGACAGCCTGGACACCATGTTTACTACCTCAAGCGACTTCCATTTACGCTCCCGCAGCCTTCCCCGTGAAAGCAGCCGACCGGCCGTGGAAGTTCAAGATGGCAGTGAGGATGGCGATGTTGATGATGAAGAGCTTTGTCCATTTGATTTGTGTGAGGAAAACCTACTAAAAGATGAAGAAGGGAGTATAGATAACCAGATATCACCAGAGAGGCAGCTGGGTAGCTTGAAGTTTACCAATCATCCCGAGAGTCCAGAACACGGGTGGATGGACAGGAGGCGCAACCTTCTGCCTCGCAAAGCTGACGAGATTTCATCAAGTTCCGACACATTTAGCAGCCCGGTTCACTCCAACGTTGGACTTCCAAGTAGTCAGATGGACCATCGGGATGAGCACCAGTCCTCCAGTGGCAACTGGAGCGGGAGCAGCTCCACGTGCCCCTCCCAGACGTCCGAGACCATTCTTCCTGCTGCCTCACCTCTACTGACCAGATCCTCTCACTGTGACTCTGAACTGTCTCTGAACACAGCTCTCAATGCCTCTGAAGATCCATCGGTCTTTTCCACTGATGCATTTTGCATGGAGAGGCTGCACAGTCCTAGATCTGCATCATGCACCTCTACAACTGAAATGCTGGAAGATTCTGTGGTTAGTGCTGCAGTTGATGAGGAATGGAGGTATCCTCAACACCGACACAACACATCCTGCCACCAGGACTTCAGTCTTGAACACTGTAGGGATGGGAAGGGTGGTTTAGAGTGTCCCAGCTTTGCCAGCATAGCCACAATCGAGAGCTTAGATAGACCTCCATCTGACAGGATGGAAACCATGTCGCATTTCTCAGTGGATGCTGAAGGCTACTATACCTCCATGCACTTTGACTGTGGTCTCAAAGGTAGCAAGAGCTTCACTTACAACTATCCATCAGTCAGCCAGCAAAAGGACGATTACAGTGGTCTTGGGAAAGCCGGGAGCCTGTCTCTGAGAAAACCAAAGGTGAAGCCATCACCTCCAAAACGTAGCTCATCTTTGAAAAAGATCAGTAGCTTCGATGAACCGGCTGCACGATTCAGTGAACCAAAGATATCTGGTGAGCAAATTCTGCCGATGTCTTCCAAGGTTCTGGATTCACAGGGTGAGTCGAGTGACACATCTGACCAACTGGAGTCTGATCAGACTTTTACGGTTCCAGCTATATCTCTCCTTCCTTCCACAGACGCACAGAGAAGCGAGGAACCCGTCCAGACCGACTTTGCAGACCCCTGGCATCTAAATGACTTGAAATCGAATGATCCTTACCGATCATTATCAAACTCCAGCACTGCGACCGGCACAACTGTGATCGATTGCATCAAGTCTCAGGAGAGCTCGGAGTCCCAGAATTCCTTGTCTGGGTCAAGAGATACTTCTCCTTTACTGCCATCAGTAGAAAGTGATTTTAGACTGCCCTCCCCAGAGAGGTTGGTCGGCCTAGCATCTCCATCAAGTGGCTATTCAAGCCAGTCGGAGACTCCAACGTCCTCGCTGCCTTCAGCCTTCTTCCCAAATCCCAACCCTCTGTCACCCAGTGGTGGCAAAAGGAAACCCAAAGTTCCCGAGAGGAAGTCTTCCCTTGCCTCGCTGCAGAAGCTAATTTCGAAGACGGATTTGGAGCTGCCCATCATTCCTCCCACCCACCTTGACCTAAGTGCCCTTCACAACGTCAAAAAGCCTTCAACCCGTAGGAACCACATCCTCCACAATAACAAACGAAATGGGGCATCTGCCAAAAATGAGCCTCCAACTTCATCAAATGTAAATGTTAATCGTGAACCCATCAGTCCACTGCAAATTACCCCTCTGGTGCTTCGTTCAGTCCAACTATGTTCCTTCAGGGATCCCAGTGAGGAAATCCAAGCTCGGCCCTGCAGGGATGCTGCCACCAGACCCAAATTCTATACTTCATTCACCGTAAGCAATACCCCCGAGAGCAAAAAGCCTCCGGTCAGGACACCCATCCTCAACGACTTGGCCTTTCAGGATGACTGTGACTCCGTACTGACTCCTGCCAAAACGCCAGCGTCTGACAGTCCTCCATCCATCTCCTTTACTAAAAACAGGTTTGACCGCTTGGCCCCGGCTCCTCTTCGGAGCTTGACTGCTAGTTTATCTCGGCAGTCATCTCAAGATGACCTCAAGATAGAGGTATACCAGAATAGTCTGATGGTATCCACTAAACAATTTACCAGCATTTCAGACAACGCTTCCCCTCAGGATGGTGCAAAACCCAAAAATGACCCAATAGAAGGATCTCCAAATGTTGATCATGGTCCACTTATGATCTTGGAGGATCTCGACCAAGCACCTGAGGTCGTCAATCAATTATCAGTGGAATCTTCCACAGTAAGTGATGCCAGCAATCAAGATGAGGAATCAGTAGCATCAAACATTTCAACCAGAAGTGCCTCACAGGAGACGATGGAGGACACGTCCACACCCGACACTGAGGACTACTTCAGCAGAGGTGAGAACCTCTTGAGAGGTTGACCTTGTATTAATATTGTTGTCTTTCCAAACTCTAGATCACTCCGTATTACATTTCTTTGCAGGTTCCACATCTAGTGATCCATTTCTGTCCCCTCTGACCGAAGAGACAAAGCCAGAGGAGGACGTTTTTCTTTCCCCGAGTAAATCTCGTACTACAGAAGATCTCTTTGCCATGATTCACAGGTATGTTGGGTTCCACACCTGTTTAATTTGGTTAAATTTCGTAGATTAAAGGTTACTTTTGTCCTTAAAGGTCAAAACGCAAAGTGCTTGGCAGGAAGGACTCTGGAGATCTGACCGTGCGAAGTTCTCCTGGTACTGTTTCCCCTGCTGCCACCTCCCCCAGCACCCCAGTCACGCCAACAACTCCAACCAGCTCTCATCGAGTCCCGGGACCAATCTACAGGAGCCTCAAAAAATCCAACACCTCCAACGAGGAATTCAAACAGCTACTTCTTAAAAAGGGAAGTCGTTCAGAAAACAGCTACCGCATGTCCGCTACTGAGATCCTGAAGAGTCCCGTGGCCTCCAGGAGTTTTGGTGATTCTCTAGTTGAAGGTTCCAGGCATCAGGAGGGCTACCCCTCACAACCTCAGCTCCAGTCTCCTGAGGGAACTCCCGAAGTCCTCCATAGTCCTTTTCCGAAAGCCAACATGGAGGGCTTCTCCACAAAAGTCTTTACAAGCGGTTCTTCCAGGCCGAGTCGTTCGAGGCTACCACCGGTCGCTAACAGCAGCAGGTACAGCGCCCGTAGCCGACTGTACACGACCCCCATGCAGGCCATTTCCGAAGGCGAAACGGAAAACTCGGACTCTAGTCCACACGACGACCGCTCCTCCTGAACGCAATCAGAAACGCCGAGGTCAGTTCTTTGTGTTTAAGTTGTGTGTTCTGAGATCAATACTGACTTTTAAAAACGCTGTTCTTAAGACCAGACCAAAACCAAAAATTGCCTGAACGAGAACTTTGCAAAAACTTAGTAGTGAAATGTTGGGAATCCCGCGGTAGCTGCAGCGCCATCTTCACCATAACCGCCGTTTTATAAGCTAATTTTTAAAAATGTTTTTTATGGGCATTAACTGTGAACAACGACACAAACGGAGAAACGTAGGACAATCAAACCGTGGCCTTCTGAAGCACATCAGCGTCCTCTACAGGTTACCCAGGTCCGCCTGTGCGAAACCGTCAGTTTTGCGTTTTTTACGTATAAAATAGTTCAATCACGTAGCAACGACATTCGGGAATTCAAGCTTCCTGCCGTCGAATCGTCACGTCAGCATTTCCTTCTTATGCAAACAAGAAAGTAACGCAAACCGTATATGCAAAATGTAGCAACGTTCTGACGGTGAAACATACAGCTCGTTATTTATACAAACGCCTTTCACCCTTGTGGTCGTGAATGGTATTGGAATTTTATAAGAAATAGTCAATTAATTTAAACTAATTCAGTCGACCGCAATTATCTCGTCTTAGAAGATCGGAACCCATCAAATAAATAACGCGTGTAAATAAATATACAAACCAGCACTAACTTTTTGGTAAATCATGTCGTTTTGGATCGCCCCCTGTGGCTGGTCCATGCTACTGCAGGCCAGCTGTGTTGAGGTTGTTTCCAGTCGCAATAACATGTTTGTGTGTTTAATTGTTTTTGAATAATAATATGCTAATTATTCGAAACAAGACATTTAATATATGGACAAAAGTATAGGGACGAAGCTTTTAACCTTTTACACTCAAGCACAAGGCGTCTGTAGGAAGAGTTTGGGGAAGGCCCGTTTTTGTTTGAGGATGACCCTGGGCTTGTACTCAGACCTTGAGGTCTTGAGCGTGACCTCGTTCGGACATCATGGGATGAACAGGAACAGTGATTCGGGGTCAGGTCCTCATGTCCAACATCGGTGTCTGACCTCTGCAAAGTGGGAATCCAAATCAGAGTGGGACATCATACTTTGGTCCATATATTCGATGTAAACGTCCCGTCAGTCTGTTTTAATCAGCCATCTGTGACCAGTGGTCACTTTGTACTTTGTATATACGAGAACTAAAGCAGTATGGTTCCTGTTGCTGTGTTCTCGCTGTAACATCCTCCTCCTCTGTGGTAGGAACCATTCATTGCATGTTAAAGAACCCTGATGGCGTGTGACCCCAGGAACCTGCTACCGTGCCTCCATAGCACACTGGCACACGCCCCCCCCCTCCTCCCCCATGGTCACATGGTCGTAATATGTAGTCGATTCTTATACAGCGGTACTGTAAACCTTTCCTGTCCCCGTGTAGTGAGGGGCGAGGCGCAGGTTCGGAGGGGTGCAGCAGGTGATGCGTTGCGTCGGGAGGTCGGTGCTGAGGGACGGAGGTGGAAACGGTCGAGGGACGAAGGTTCGATGAGGTACAGGGTGACGAGCAGATGGAAGAGCAGAGTTACGTGTTTCTGAGAGAAAGAGCAAGTGTGCGGTGCGACGTCTTGGCATCCGAGTCGAGGGTTCCGGCAGAGGGACGATTAGAATTAAGAAACGTATTAATCATCACCAAACACCTCGGTCATTAATGTTCAAAAGATTTCTATTAGAATCAACTCATCAAGCTAACGAGCGTTTCGACCAATCAGCTTCCTTCTTTACTGATTAGCTTTACGAGTGATCCACGTCCAGCGTTTAACCCCAACTAGTGGACATGCTGCGCGTTCACATCTGCAGATTTAAGGGCTCTAAATAGGGTGTATTGGAAAAAAACACTCAAATATAACCCTGTAACAGCGCCCTCATCAGTTTGTAGTGCGTAGCGTATACGTTCTCTAGTGGACTTGGAGGTAATACAGTGTTGATGCATTTCTAGTGCCCTACATAGGCCCACCATCCAGTATTCAATTATTTTTCTACACTATGTAGTGCACTTCAGGTTAATGCAAGGCTGCATCCTAAATAGCTCCCTAGATGAAGTGTACATACCTTCCAAGTGAAATGACCCAACTAGCTCCCTACTAAACTATTTGGTAGTTGCGTTTCCTTTTACCCGTCTAGTGCCCTAGTGGCATTCATTTTGTATTGCTACCCTCTGTAGTGCACTTGAATTAAAAAAATGGATTATATACCCTATTAAGTGAACACTACTGTATATTTGGTGCCCTAAATGGGACACGCTATGAATTCCACAAATAAGTTATAAATTCTAAAAGAAGGCCCCTTAAATAAGCTGCATTGTTCAGATCCCACATTAACCCCAGAGGAGTACTGCTAATGTAAAAGCTCCCTAAATATTTAGTGCACTTAATTTATATTTGAGATACAAACAGCTACGATGGGACAGCGAATGTGCTTCGTACCCTACATAGTGCACAGATCGTGTAGTGAACACTGTACAGTGGACTTCTGGGAAGTGAAACTGCACACTACGCAGTGTGTATAATAAGGAGCACTAGGGCTGCTGGAGGTTCAGGTTCCGCGGTTTAATACAAAAGGCCAGACCCCCGCAGGCCGACCGGCCGAGCGTTCCCGTTATGACATCATGGCGACATCACAAGGTCCCACTGCACTGAATCGGGGCGGAGTCCGTTCTGCCGGAGCGTACGGGAGTGCGGGTGTCGTGCGCGGCGACGCCGGCGTTCGGGTTCGACGAGACTTTTGTACCATTTGTACAGTTGTGTAAATATGAAACCTTTATATAAAAACCTTTGATCTTTTGTAAGATGCTGAGCGCGTTTACAGGATGTTTCCAACCGCTGTGTATGTTTTTTTGGAGCTGTGCCCCTCCCCCCTCTGCAGTGTTGTATTTATTTTTTAGTAAACCTCGTGGATTGTTTGGTGAGGGAGTGCGGGCCAGGGGGAGGCGCTGCTGAGCGGAGGGGGAAGGGGGGTACAGAGGGTACACAATAAATGTGATTGCTTTGAAATGAATGGCTGTCTGACTCGTCAATCAATTTTACACAGCGAGAGAGAAAGAGCGTCGTACAGTGACCCCCCATCCCCCCCCCCCCCATCAAACACATCAATGACATCATCAACCGAGGTCCAATGAGGTTCCGGGATGGTTTAGCACGCAACTCTAACATAACTATGCATCTTTATGCCGCCACAAATAGTTTAGGGAAGGACAACTCCAGTTCCAGCTCAACTATGCCTTAGTGTCTCGTGTAGCTCCGCCCCTTTAGGTCCTGCATCGGCGGTCCTACGTCTCATCGGTTCGGGTCAGCGTTTAAATCGAACGCGAGTTCAGATCCAGTCGGCGCTTTGCGAGCGCGTCGATGCGGCGCAGACGCCCCCTACTGGCTGAAGCCGTGCTTGTCCTCCAGGTGCTTGAACATGTTGGTGGTGTTTCCTCCGTGACTGGACACTTTCTGGAAGCAGGTCTTGCAGATGGGACGTCCGTCCACGTTGACCGAGCCGTCGGCGTTCTTCAGGTAGCCGAAATACTCCCACGCCGACGAGCGCACGTTCTTGGACGGAGGGTGGAGGTCGCTGGCTCGGCCCCCCGCCTCCAGTCCCAGCTTGGAGGATCTGATGGTGTTCTGAAACAGAGGGGCGGAGTCACTGAGGGTCACAGCGGCCACTTTATGAGAGACACCACACGGTCCTCACCTTGAACCGCTCGTAGACGGCGAAGTGACAGAAGTGCAGATGGCGTAACATCTTCCTCGCGTCCTGACTGGACACCTTCTTACCACAGACTCTGCAGACGGGACAGGCGTCCTCCTCGATGACCCCGTCCTTGTTTTTCGGGAGTCCGAAGTGTTCCCATATCGGAGACGGCGGCTGCTGGGACGGAGGGAAGAGCGCGGGGAGGTTCTCTGCCGCCACCACCACCTTCGACTTCCTGTCAGGTATCTGAGATCAACAGAGGAGAACGTGAACCGATCGATCGGCTGTATTGATGAACGATCAGTTATGGTAACGGCGCCGCCGCGTCCGGACCTTCAGTTCGTCGTAGACGCCGCGGTGCTGATCTTTAAGGTGGGCGCTCATGTTGGCCGTCACCTTGCCCTTGTTGGAGACCTTCGAGAGGCAGATCTTGCAGATGGGGTACCCCGCGCATTCAGCTGGACCCTCGGTGTCTTTGATGTACCCAAAATACTTCCAGACCCCCGACCTGACCCGGTGCTCCGGGGGGTGGAGCTTTGGCAGCTCAGTGGCGCCGCCGATGGTGAAGATGTTCACTTCTCTCTGAAACATTAACAGAACCGTGAGCATCATCATCATCATCATCATCATCATCAGTGTTCCGGTGTTTGGTTCTAGTTCCGGTTCCGAACCTGTACTTCAGTATAAAACGGTGTGTGGTTCTCCTTCAGGTGCTGCATCATGTTGCTGGTGGTCTCTCCTTTGGAAACCAGTTTTCGGAGGCAGAGTTTGCAGATCGGCGCTCCGTCCTCCTCCACCACCCCCTCCCCCATTTTCAGATAGCCGAAATGCTCCCACAGTTTGGGGTGGTACCTGCCGCTGGGCGGGTGGAGATCAGAGGGTAAGAACTCCTCGAACGTCTGACTGGTCACTGCAGACTGAGAGAGAGCAGGCGGGTTAACTGGGAGGGTACGGAGGTGCACCCCACTCCGGATCCCCCCCCCCCCCGGGGGTCAAACTTACCCGGACCTCGTCGTAGACCTGACGGTGGTAGTCCTTCAGATGTTTGAACATGTTGGTGGTGCATCTGCTTTTGGAGGCCACCTTCTGCTGGCAGAGCTTACAGATGGGGAAATCGTCACACACCACGGCGCCGCCCGCGTCCTTCAGATACCCAAAATACTCCCACACGGCCGAGGTGACGTTATGGGTGGGGGGGTGAAGTTCGGGGGGCTCAATGCCCCACTCTGTTCTCAATGTGGTGATGGCCTCCTGAATGAATGACCACACCTCTGTTTAACAATGGAGCAGGTTCTACTTTAACCCTGACCCCCACTTACTTACCCCAGATTTACTTAGCCTGACTTACCCCACTTAACCCAGATTTACTTAGCCTGACTTACCCCACATACTTAACCCAGATTTACTTAGCCCACTTATCCTGTCTTATTTACCCCACTTATTTAACTCAGATTTACTTAGCCTGGCTTACTTACCTAACCCTGACTTACTAAACTCAGATTAATTTAACCCTGATCATGTAAAGCTGCTTCACCTGAACCTCATTGTAAACGCTCTGGTGCTTCTTCCGTAGGTGTTTCAGCATGTTGTTGGTTGGAGCGCCCCCACTGGGGGGTTTCATCAGCTTCCTCATACAGATCTTACAGATGGGAGCTCCGTCGTCCTGAAGTTCTCCCTCGGCGTCCCTCGGGTATCCAAAATGATCCCACAGCTTAATGTCGTCCTGACCGCTGGGGGGGAAGAGCTCCAGAGGCCTGAAGATGGACTTCTTAGAAACAGCAGGCTGCAAAAAGAACCGAGATCAAACATTCATCTAAATTACACCCCCCCCCCCACAGTTTAACCCCCCCCCACCTTGACTTCTTTGTAGACATCGAGGTGATAAGCTCT
>JAOUQT010300673.1:1749-16126 GCA_025769995.1 Xyliphius kryptos | reverse complement strand
GAACTCTGCACCCATAATGTTGTGTGAATTGCAATATTTGGAGCAAAACTGTGCTCTTACTCTGCTAACTGAACCTTCACACTCTGCTCTTACTGGTGCAATATGCCATTAATGAAGATTGACCACCAGGCTGCTCCAATTTAGCCATGAATCCTTCCCCCCCCACACTAAAATGACCGGTGTTTGTTTCATTGTCCAACCCCTGTAGATGTATGCAAGTAAAGAAAATTTAAGAGCAATTGCTTTAAGAATCTAAAAAAACTTGCCATCAGTTAACGAAAATCCACATTTCAAATATATTTCGCCATCTTGCCTCTAAGAATCACAAATTTAAAGAGAACGGTAACCAGCCAACCATTGATGGTTACTATGGCTACGAGGATGCTGTGCGTGTCTGATGAACAATGAGTAAAAACTCAGATGAGCATTATCTGTTTCAATTTATTCTGTCCATGATCCACCCAGAAGGTTTTTATGAACCGCTAGTTTACAATCGCTGGTCAAAAGTATTTGGACACCTATTTTTTTTGTCTATGTTTTAACATTTTCAGGGAACTACAGTACCCTGTACAAAGCTCTGACACAAACAGCATTAAACACTGTTTTAACTGAAGCCAGGTCCTTATTTAAAGTAGTTTCAGGATCACCCTGAGTGAAGTGGAGGCTGATGGCTCATAGAACAACTCATACTTAATAATGTTCATATTGATTGAAGGAAAAGCTAAGATTTCACTCATGTGCCTATATGAGTAGCATTATTTCTGCTGCTGATGCATTTGTAAAACGATATAGTTTACTTGAACGCCAAAGTTATTAAACTTAATGTGACTGTTACATACAATTTTTTTTACCCTACATTCTTTTAAGAAACTACCACAATAGCACCAGTGAACATGGTGTTTGGATTTTGCTCCAATTTCTATACACACATGACTGTGTTGTATCTATGCATCAGACACAGCAGTGTTACAGGGTTTAGAATGTAATGTGTAATTTATTGGCCACACCATTAAAAACCTCTACAGCTGTACCGTAGAACTCAAAAGTAATTGTATTCCATGTCCTGTTGTTTTGCACTTTGGCCAAGGATGCACTTGTTTTGGTATTTTTTCAATGTATTATTAAAACTTTAAAAAGGTGCGATTAAGCCATAAAAGCTGAAGATCAAAATTGTTCCCTGAATTAGTTTTGTTAAAGTAACTAGCTCATTAAAATGTTTGTTGACCTCCTGAGTTGGTTATCAGTATTTAATTGTTTCTGTCTCCACCGTCAATATATTTTTCATACATTTTAAAGGATGTGTTAATGTTCTCTGAAGGATCTCAGGTCAGATGCTGTTATTTAGACATGTAGCTTTTGCTTTAATAAAATATTTGGACCTTCAAAGTGAAGTTTAGACTTCTTCTAGAGTTCTACTCCTTGTCTTTTTATTACATAAGACTTCCTCTTATAAATAAGGATAAAAGTGTGTGTTCCCAATACAAATCTACACTGTTGCATTGATTAAAACATTTGATTTACTCTTCGGTATATTCAGTTCAGTGCTCAGAATTGATAGGATAATGTGATCCTAGTAATTATCACAAGTAGCATGATTATTGGTAACTAATTGGTTGTAGAATTAAGTATTTCAACATAATCTAGTTTTTAAAAGTAAATGCTGATCACCGAATAACCGGTTTCCGGTTTCACTAACAATCAAATACTGCGTCAAATTACATAATGGAGTTTATAAAAAAAAAATAAATAAACAAAATGTTGCATATCATGCATCGATATGAATGTGAAGTGGATATAAGTATTGAAAATACCCGTTTTATAAATTACATTAGGTTTGGTCATTTAGCAGCCGCCTTTACCCAAAATCTTGGTTCGGGTCAATGCTTTGGTTCATTCATACAGCCCCCCCCCTTCCTGGAGCAATGAGGGTTAGAGGCCTTGCTAAGGACCCACATTGGTAACTTCAGTGGACTTGCAATTTGAACCCACAACCCAACACCTTAACCACTGCGCTACCAAAACCTACATATTTAAGATAAATAGATTGAATATTAAGATTTTTTTCCCCCTATGAGTTCAACCCTTAGCCTTGTATGGCGTATTGTTTTTTAATTGCACACTGTGAGGCCCCTCTCATCAGTACACAACCCCACATTAATGCATTTTTCATTATTGTATTACCTTGTGATAACTTATTGTTGGTGATATGCTGTGCATGTAGTTGTATTTAAAGCCATGACTAGGACTGATTTTTTTTTTTTTTTTTTTTTTTTTTATACAATCAGAGCTCGTCAAAAAAAAACCATGCTGCTTCTGCCCAGTTAGCACCAACTGGTGAGCTGGTTCTAAGTAGGCCACCAAGCTTAGGATAATTGGGTTTGTAATTATTTAAAGTCAAAATGCAAATAAAGGCAACATTGTGGTCAAGACTGTGTCTAGCCATTTGACCTATATTCTCCGCATATGTGGCTTTTTGTGTCTTAGACTGGATTAGAAGTGGAATAATTAATAAGGCATGATTCTTCAGATGGATTAGGCCATAAGTTATCAGCTTTGTAAGGAAAGAACAACCCAAGATGCTGTAATTGTTTATTTTAAAGTCTTTAAGTATGCTTTAAGAAAGAGCTTACTTTGCTTACCCCCCTCCCAAACACACACACACTACACACTTCTACTGGGGCCCCTTAAGACTGGTCTTGGCGTGAACGTTATGCTTGGCTGAGTTGTGGTGTTGGTTCGGTTAAGCAGGGCTGAGTGAGAAAGGTTGAGAGTCCTTCTGACTTTAAGCGGGATGATGCAGATTGAAGTGTGTCAGTTAACAAAACCTAAATGATTTTATTAGAAGGAAGTTTGGAGCGCCAAAAACTACTAAGCATCCTAAGCCTGTGTGGAACACCGTTTTACCCTAAGGGCCAAGAAAGTATAATATCCAAGCGTTATTATCTGATTTCCATCATTATTTTTAAAAACATTTTATATCTAAATACACAACAAAGTGTCATTAGACTAGAAACCTCGTTTCATTTCATAATACTGAATTACTTCGAGGTCTTTTATGGACTGAGAAATTAGGAATAAAAAGAAGCACAAAATGTTACACATCCACCACCAGGCATTACAGTTGGCATAAGTTACTTTCGCAGCTCTTTTAAGTCGGTGCCAATGCTGAACTTTGATTTAATCTTTTCACAAATTATTATGGGAGTTTATTCTTTTGAAAAAGAGCGTTTGTTTCAATGGGAAGGGGGCCATGTTACATCAAGCACAGAGAATTGCACAAGAAAAACATCGGTATGCTCATTTTTAATGTAGCTTTATTCATTATCAAGTTATTGACACGTTTGTGACATGAAGCAACAACAGTAACCCACTGAAGTATATGTTCAAAGTGCTGCCCATTGTGTTGAATCGCCTATGCGATTCTCTTCTTCCACTCTCGTATACAGAACGTATACGGACTTCCTTTGGTAGCATTGTGGTATTGCTCTCTGTGTGAATGAATAAAGCGATGTTAAAAATCAGCACACCATTGTTTTTCTTGTGCAATTCTTTTATGTATTTGATGTCACATGACCCCATTCCCATCCAAAATGGAGTCTTTGCAGATGGCCGCCATGGGAGTCAGCCGGCCTCAAATGTTTTCCCTCTCCCATCTACTAATATCCCACAAACGGTAAGGTGATATCAGGAGCCATTTCCATTTTATCAGGGTGGATTCATACTTATGGCCCACCCTGTATAATAAAAAAACAAGGTTGAAAACAAAAATATAAATAAACTGGTGTTCTGTGACGCGATCTAGTCTGATTTATAAAGCGAACATTTTATGCTGAGTAATGAGACCAACTTAATGCTTTTTAGGAATGGACTCACTGTTTATAATAATCTGTATTCCAATTAATATTAGATGATTAAAAAAATAATGTAAAGCTCAGATTGAGGTAAATGTGAAGCGGTCAGATATGTGAATTATTGTCAATAATGTCACGGCTGGACAAACTGCTCAATCAGCTTCAAAGATTGTGACTACCCGATTTATACGCATCTGTCCCATTACGTTCAAGCCATTTTGAGTGAGTAGTCTGTAGCTTTATTTATGTTGTCAGTGATGTCAACATAATGCTTTAACTGTAATCAATTCTGCTCAAATGGCAAAGAAATGTGGGTAACTTCTGGCCCACATAGACAACAAGGGGCACCTTTTGAAAACAAAATGTAACCCAAAGAACACCAGAGTTCCAGAAAAACAGGTGGATTTGAGTTTATTATAATTGAATAAAATCTCATGTAAAGAAGTAACAGTGAATACAGAGTATCAGTATGGTTTATATTGATGATTCGAAAGTATTAAAATACAGCCGTTAACAGATCATACAGTGTAAGAACTACAGTAGTAGAGTATAAAAATCTACATTTATAAATAGAAATTTGGTCCATTGTCTGCAATATTTACAAATTAGAATATTATTCCATTGAAAACTGACTAAAAAAGTCTTAATATTTACAGCTTCATAAAAAACAACGTGGTTCATTACTACAATCTACAAAAAGTTCTAATAAAACAGTTTACTAATAAGTGGTTCATAATAATGAATATAAGAGTTGTATTTTAACCGACTGCAAGCAACGTTTAACTTGTGTCCTCATCCAGGTCTGAACTCCTGCCTGGAAATGAAAACGCTAATGTGGTGGCAAATCACTGCAACCAGTTCATATAACATCCAAGAAAATACAGAGACATTTTCTCACGTTGGTAACTACGTAGGTAGATAGTCAGCATATACACTATATGGACAACAGTATTGGGATGTCTGCAAATTACACCTATAGGTGCATGGGCCTGTGTTTCCCCCAAAAAGCAACTAAACAGTTTTCACTCTTTTGCACGATTTTTGAAGTTTAATAATTGTTCTTTTATCCAAGACTAGCATTTCAGAAGTCAGTGTCCTTATTTTTTTTCTCTCGATGTTTGGTAGGGTAAAGGTCAGGGTCGATGCATTAAGGCACAATCATGATGACAAGGACATGATTCGTCCAGAACGCAGGGACAGGTGCTTAGTCATTAAAACAATAACGAAGAAAGTGCTTGCAATATTGTAAATAAATCACGGGAAAAAGGAGTTGTTAGGCATGATGTGTAGCAGAGTACAGTTAAACCTCTTTACCGTGATTTATTCACAATAATGCACAACCTCGAGTGCTTTATTATTTTTTAAAATGCTTACAAACACACTAGGTTTGATTCATAAATGTGTTCATTAAGCTGGTCTTTTTAAAGTGAACGCTGAGTAACAGGTTACTGGTTTCTCCAACAATCAAATTCTGCCATCTAGTGGCCAAATTACAGCACGCAGTTTATAAAACGCATCTGGAAAATGTATTGCATGTCATGCATTGACAAGTATGTGATGCGCTCAGAGGTGTGCATTGCTGTCAATGAGATCACGGCCAGACAAACAGCTCAGCCAATCAGATTAAAGGACCGGAACTATGTGTTTTTATAAATGTACTCATGGGCTAAATGTAACACCTAAATGTAATGATTAGGAGTTGTGACCTTATAACTTTATCCATATAGTGTGAAAAAAAACACAGTTTGTTGTGATCAAGATCGCAGATGCAAGAAATCCCAAAAAACATTTTCTGTACTACAGCTGATCTGGAAATGTTACATTTTTTTTCTACTTCATAATAAAAGTTCTGTTGAAGCCTTGCTATCTAAATGGACTTTAAAAAAACTTGTGTAGCATGCAGGTTCATAGCCATTAGTTTCAGCCATTTAAATTTCAGTATCACATTCGGTTAAACCACAACTTTTCACTCAGCCAACTGCATCAGAAATGAAAAAAACTTCACTAACAATAAAACAGTCAATTTATTCTACATTAAAAAAAAAATCCACAACTTACTGATAAATTAATTGTCAACTTTGAATAGTATTTATTTGTAATTATTGTAAAAAAAAAAAAAAAAATCAGAGAAAAAACTCTGATTTCTGCTGCAAAAAACAATATTTTATAAAGTTTTGTCTACTTATATGTTAGTCATTCTGACCTCACCGCAGACCCAAACCCATAAACTATTGATTAATATTTATTTTTAGCCGTGGAAGTTTTCTTCTCTTTATGGTACTGGCTTCACAGTGCAGTAAACTCACAGACCAATCGCATGCGCAGTAAGATCAGCAAAGGCGCTCCTCGGCCAATCAGATGTGTGCAGATTCGGGAGTGCGGACTCTGAGTGTGCACAGGCGGGAGGAGGTGAGAAGCAGTGAGCAGTTAGAGAATAAACTGCGTCAAAGAAATGCTAATTCCAATGGTGTGCTTTGAAAAGGAAAAGTTGACAGCGAAAGGAAATAAACTGTTTGTATGTAAAATAGAGTTAAGAATTTAAGCAATATGTTATTTTAATGTAGCTCATGTTTTTACTTGAAGGAAAAAATATATTCAAGTTTTATAAATAATTAATTCAGTTTTAGCATTTAAAACAATAAATATCATTTAAATATATTGAAGAATTTGTTGTTGACATAAGATGCTGATAGGGCTACTTCAATATACAGGAAATGACACTGAATTATAACACGAGTTACAAATGATGAAAATCTGGACCTTGACCTGACAAAATTTTCTTTAACTGGACTCTACTGATTTTTAATTAAATACTCCTGCTAAACAGGGTCAATTCATGTTGTTGGACTGCGGGAAGAAAGCGAACCCAGAAAAACCCCATGAGGACAAGAGGAAAGCATGGAAACTGCACCCAGATCAGGATTTAAACCTGGATCTCCAACGCTTAGAGGTGCGCTGGCCACTAGGCTACCATGCCATTATATATGACACACTAATCATAATGAATATTTAATTGTAAGGAGCCAGGCTGTTGACTCCACAGTCATATAAACTTAAAATTATATAGAAAATCATAGAGAAAATAGGCTCATTTTATCTCTGAAGCAGAGAACTTTTGAACAATTAGGCCGGAGTATAAATATAGATTAAATTAGTATGTGGTTAGTACACAAGTAATTTAAAGTCTGTTGTTGGTGATGTAACATACAAAGGCACACACTTGAGTTTTCTGCTGTTTAAAAGCTCTCATGGATAAAACACAGCAGCCGAAGAAGAAGACTGTTAAAGCCGACACATTGATGTTTAAACCAGAGCTTCTAGACTCTCCGTGGTACCTGAGGGAGCTCCTGGGACTGTGGCATTGTTTTCACCAGACTGAAGGGCTTTCTTATCTTCTTGCGCCCCAACCAGACTCAGAATAGCTTTGTAGAGGAAATGGTATTGTTCCTGTGAACAAGATCAAGCGTTTAATTTCAAAACACCACTGTAAACAGGAAGCTAGTTTAAGATCGACCATACAATATCAGTGAAGATCCCAGGTCTCATCAGGTTCATCATTTTGGCTACCAGGTAAACATCCACACAGCCATCAGCCTCCAGCTGCTGAACCAAGGTGTAGAGGGCACAGAAGGTGCCAGCTGTCACGCCACCATATCTGTACACAAAACCACAGTTATTAACACAACTATATTATTATTAACAGTAAAAATATTTATCTGGACAGAGGCTTAGATCCTACTCCTATTGAGAGATCTTGTTTTAAAGCTCCTTACATTTACATTTAGCAGAGACTTTAATCCAAACAACATACGAAATGAGAGACTAACACAAGTCAGTATTTAAGGAGAAAACAGCTACCAATCTGGCTGATAGATTTTTTTTATAGAAGATTGTTCATTTAGGTCATTTTTATCTGACACGTTTATCCAAAGTGACTTACAAGTATCCCAACTTGGTTGGGGTCAGAATACATCACCTCTGGAGCAATGAGGGTAAAAGTTCTTACTCAAGGACCCACATAGGTTTGAACCCACAACCTTCTGATTGATAGCCCAACATCCTATCCACTGAGCTACCACGCAGGTATCATTCCAAGTATATTTTTGTAGCTTGAGGTCCATGGAGTTTAATTTAAATGTCCTTCGGTCCGACTTGTGTTCAACCAGCCAAAGCAAACTCATGTCACTCCACTACTCTCTTCATTAGCTTCTCAAAGATGCTCGCTTTTAGTACAAGGCACTGACTCTGGCCTACAGGACAATCTCTGGATCTGCCACCTCTTAACTTCAATCCATCTTTCCTAAATACACCCCAACTCATTCACTGCGCTCTAGTGATGAAAGTTACCTGGTGATTCCAACTCACCGAGGTGCTAACTCTCACTCATTTTATTCACCACTGTTAAATGGTGGAACGACCTTCCCAACAACATCCATAAGGCTGTTACTCAGCATTTTCAAGGAACATCTCAAAACACACCTTACCACAGACACTTGCTATTAAAAAAAACTAAACCAAAAGAGGCAACCAGATCGAGTCATGCTCAGGTTTTAGGATACTACAGTGTAGCTGTTTTTTCTTTAACTACAGACTTGTGTTGTTCTCTCATTTGAAAGTCGCTTTTAAATAAAAGCATCTGCTAGACGATTACTTGTAAATGTTAATGTCTTATAAAGCATGTCATACAATGAACTCAAACTAGTTTTGCAGTGTCTTTAGAGGCAAAAATGTTCCAAACAACATAAAGGAAACTACACCATACTTAACAGTGGGCAATGAGGTCTTACTGGTGTTGGCCAGTGATTTTGTGGCAAATACACTTAAACACCTGCTGACAAAAAGCAATCCAGCTTTACATTTGCGGTTAGATGACAAAAGGCTTTTACCTGTCAAGTCTTCTAAAAAAAGCCTGTTGTTCTGTAATAATCAAACTCTTGTCTAATTTGTAATTACTATGTAATTACTGGACCCTAACTGCTTTCCTTAGCTGTTTTTCTCTGAGGTCTCCAACCAGACTTCTATCCACAAAGCTGCCAGAGCATCGCAGAAACGAAAATTACTGGACAGAATCTGGATATCTATTGGACTAGTGATATAATTTTCTACTTTGATCATTGCACAATCTGTAAATTGATGTCCTGCACTGTAGATGTAGCCCTGCCGCTCAAGGAGAAGGTTTCTTCTGCCACTACTTCAGCTTCAGCCTTGGACCACTGTAAAGCTGCGTTAAGACAATGTACTTTTGTAAAAAGTAACAATTATTTAGTGTTTTTTTTGACTGAAGTTAAATGAACACGGACTTTAATTGAGGCAAGTGCATTAAAGTTCCAGTTGATGGAATTACTGACCTAAACATGACCTTAAATTTGACCTAAGACTTAAAGTAATGATTAAAAAAACTTCATTACTAAAGACTTGTAGTCATAAATAAGTGTTTTCAAGTGAATAGAATTGTTTTTTAAATTAATATACAAATGCCATACTTTTTGCCACAATGTATTAAAATAAACTTAAAACTCTGCTCAAACCCAGAGAGAGTCTTATAGTTAGGGACTTATCTTTTTTTTATTTTAATGTATTTTTATGTTAAATAAATAACTACAAATATTTAACCTTTGAGTCACTTGAAAAGACCCCAGTAAGAAAGGCACACACACACACACACACACACACACACACACACACACACACACACACACACACACACACATATATATATATACGCACACATTTACATTTAGTCATTTAGCAGACGCTTTTATCCAAAGCGACTTACAAATGAGAACTAAACAAGTCAGTATTATTAGAAAGAAGCAGCTACACTGTAGCACCATCAACCCTGCGCATAACTCGAACTGGCGTGATCTTTTTTTTTTATTTTTATAACAAGTGTCTGTGGAAGAGATGGGTTTTGAGAAGTTTCTTGAAAATGTTGAGTGAGTCAGCCTTACAGATTTTGTTGGGAAGGTCGTTCCACCATTTAGCAGTGCTGAATGAAATGGAGTGAGAATTGGCACCCGGTGAGTTGGAGTCACCAGGCGACATTCATTACTAGAGTGTAGTGAACGAGATGGAGTGTATTTAGTAAAGATCGTCTGAAGGTAAGAGGGGGCAGAACCAGTGACTGTCCTGTAGGCCAGTCAGTACCTTGTACTGAATGTGAGCAGCTACAGGAAGCTAATGGAGTGAGAACACATTAGTCCACAAACAGATGTACTACAGTTTGTAATTGTAGAACTACAAGGTCCATCTTTGTGGTAACTGGAACTAATGATGTGACCCCTTAACAGTATAACGAGTCAATCTAATCATGTCACACAATAACACCACCAAATCAGCATCACTACAGTGCTGAGATATATGCACCACCCAAATAATAACTGCACTATAGGGGTCCTAAAAATAAAAAAACAACAATGTATGCAGAGAAACAGATCACCTAAAGACGGTAATTGTAGATAAAATGCATCTACATGGTAAGCTGGTAAGTGGAACTGATAAAATGAAGCTGATAAATTAACCATTTGAAACATTTGTAAGCTTCGCTCTACTTGGGCCTTGGTTACTTTACATGTAACATTCAAATGAATGAAAACATACTTATCATGTACAATCATGGGCCCATCTGTAGTAGCACGACCCCCCCGGATCACATCAATCAGCTCAAAGGTCTTACTGATGGGGCTGTCGGGATTTGGCCAGTGAGGGGGGCGGTAGTGCCGCACCTCCAGAACATAGTCATCCTAAAACACATCAACAAACCGAGATTAGAAATCACAGAGTAAGAAAAGCTAGTGTGTGTGTGTGTGTGTGTGTGTGTGTGTGTGTGTGTGTGTGTGTGTGTGCATGCACATTTGTACTGTTATAAATATTGATTTAACATTTAGAAATATTCCATAACCAAAAACCTGTATTTTTTTTATATAATATAGTATATTTATATATTATATACATACACACAGCTTTGGAAAAAAAATTAAGAGATCACTGCAAAATGATCAGTTTCTCTAAATTTTACTCTTTATAGATATATGTGTGAGTAAAATGAACATTGTTCTTTTAATCTATAAACTACTGACAACATGTCTCCAAAATTCCAAGCACAAGTTTTGTATTTATTTAAAAAAAAATAACAGAAAAGATGCAGTGCTTTCGGACCTAAAACAAGGGAAAGAAAACAAATTCATACTCATTTGACCTCAGGAAGAGTTCAGAAATCAAAAAATTGTTGGAATATCTTTGATTTTTAATCACAGCTTTCATGGTTCTTGGCATGCTTTCTACCAGTCTTTCACACTGCTGACCTTATGCCACTCCTGACGCAAAAATTCAAGTAGTTTAGCTCTGTTTGATGGCTTCTGACTATCCATCTTCCTCTTGATTACATTCCAGAGGTTCCATTGATCTATCTGTGTGGTATGGATCATTGTACTGCTGAAAATAAGTCCTCATTTTTGGGGAACATTGCCAGAACAGAAGGAAGCAGGTGTTTTGATTTATATGTCCTTCACAAAGATGAATGTGCCCAATTCCAGTCTTACTGAAGCATCCCCAGATCACGACCAATCCTCTACCAAATTTTACAGTGGGTGCAAAACACTGTGGCTTGTACACTTCTCATGGTCTCTGACGAACCAGTAGATGACCAGGTGTTGGGCAAAGCAGAAACTTGGACTCTATGGTCCAATCCTTATGGTCTTTTGCAAACTTCAGCCTGGCTTTACTTTGCTTCTCATTGATGAAAGGCTTTTTTCTTGAGCCATGCCTCTTGGAGTCTGTTACCAACTGTTCTTGCCGTGCCATTTGCCATTTTGTAGGTCACTAGCTGTCATGTTGACTGACATTAGAATACTTAATACATTCAATGACAGTAATCCCGGTCAGTGGAGAGTTGATTTTGCCCTCTGCCGGTCAATAGCTTTGTTCTCCCCAATGTCTGCTGTCTGACCTTGTTGTAACATGACCCTCACTCAATTGAGCCCTACTTTTCTCTCACTCAAGACTTTTCTTTTTAACTCCTTAGGCATGGTTAGAAGTGTTGTTTTTTTTATTCCAATTACTTTTGAGCTATTCCTAGCTCTTGTTTTGAAATTCAGCTTGTCAAATAGGATTGCAATAGGATTGTGAAAACCACAGCAGTGTTTTTTTTTTATATACTTTTCCTCTTTAAAAAAGATTTGGTTCATGTGATCATCTAAACAGAAGTACATTAATTAGAATGAGGTGTACTTGGGTTGGAATTCAACTGCCACTGGAATGTAATAGCTGTCATACATGTATAGATGCTTATTGTTATAAAAATGTGCAGTGGTCTCTTAATTCTTTCCAGAGTTGTATATATATTATATAATGTATAAAAGTTTTTGGTAACACTTTCTATGAATCCGGTATTCATAATGCATTATAAGGGCATTCATAAAGCTTTAAAAAGCATTCATAACATTTGTCATAAGCCTTTGTTAATGTATATAGATGTAATATGGACATAAATCATAGTCATATATGGTTAGAACAGTCTGACAAAGCTTTATAACAAAGTGACATAATGCATTGTAATATGAACTTAATATGATTCTTTGGATGTTTATAAGTTGATAAACAGATAAAATTTATCATTTATAATGCATTATATCACTTTGTGCTACAAAGCCTTATGGGATGTTCTTATAACACTTTAAGGATTATGAATACTTTATAAAGCTTTATAAATGTGTTTATAATGCATTATGAATACCAGATTTAGGTAAAGTGTTACCAAGTTTACAAGTGTTACAAAAATTTATCTTATTTAAAAAATTCCAGCATTAATTTCCAAGCATTTAATAAATAAGATTGGGACTCCAGTAGTCCCACACAATTACATATTCATTGGTGTTTTATTTGTACAACTATACAGATGTTATTTTTTGTTATATGCTATATGCTGTATGGCGTAAATATTATCATGCTTGCAGTTATGTATTTAAACTATGTATTTTTCAGTCTTAATGATTTTTATGCAGTTACAGTCTAGGTCTTATTTTAGTTTTTAATGCAAAGGCAGTTTTACCTGGACAGCTTGCAAAATGTAGTTCTGTACAATCAGCATCTCCTCATTAGACATGCACACAAACTCCTCCCCTCGTAATGACACAGAGAAAATTTTACAGTTGATTGGTTGATCTCTTTTCGGCCAAAACTCATGTTCTGGCTTCTCTGTCTATAATTAGAAAACAAAAAAGAAGTGAGTAGTTTAAGGGTTGGAAGAGTAAAAAAATGGAAAGTAATAAAGATGTAATTAGTAGTTACATTAGTACAAAGTAAATTAGTACTTGTAAATGAATTATATATTTACTCAAGCATTTACTTAATCTTTGTAAAACCTTAGTTTTGGTCATTTAGCAGATACTTTTATCTAAAGTGACTTACAAGTACCATAACTTGGTTGGAGACCTGGAGCACTGAGAGTTAAGGGTCTTGCTCAAGGACCCACATAGGTAACTTCAGTGGACCTGGGTTTTATACAACAACCTTCAGATTGATAGCCGTACACCCTAACCACTGAACTATAGTAGGTGGTATCTGCCAAGTACCCGAAACATTCTTTCCTGGATGGGCACGCAGAACCATTATTTTTCATTTAATCTTAAATTCTAGGGTTGCGATGGGTGCAGGAAAGAACCCTTCAGATGCTGAGCAGATACACTAAGAACACGGTGTCAGGGCATCACTGAGTACAAACTTACTCACACACACTACAGTATACAGTATATAGAGACAAATTAGAGCAGCCATTTCACATTAAATCCATGGTTTTTGACTGTGGAATCCCAAAAAATAAAACGCAGACAAGGTTAGAACATGTCAACTCCACCGAGATTAGGAATCAAATCTGAATCACCAGTGCAACCTGCACTTTAAGAAATGCACATCTACAAATTACTATATATTAACACCTGTTATAAAACTAGTTGTTTCGGTCCTTAAAATCGATTGGTTGAGCTGTTAGTCCAGCCGTTACATTATTGACAATAATGCACACCTCTGACCACATTCGTATCAATACGTGATGTACAATACATTATTTTCCCAATGTTTTTTTATAAACTGTGTTCTGTAATTTGGCCACTAGATGACAGTTTTTGCCTTTTAAAAAAACATCGGTGTTCATTTTTAAAACCGGACTAGATTACTTTGTGAAAGACCAGATTATTAAGTATTTAGTTTTCTTAATTTTTTTTATTAACTTGCCCATCTAGGTGAGAATGTCTCGAGCGCTGAGCATATACTCCCAGAACAGGGCGCCAATCTACTGCTGGGTACACAGTCACGCACACACACATACAGACTATAGGGGACATTTAGAGCAGCCAATTTACCTTGAATCCATGTTTTTGGACTGTGGGAGGAAACCAGAGAACCTGGAGGGGATTCCCAGCACTAAGAGGTGTACATGCTAACCACTAATCCACCGTGTTGCCCACCCTCTCACACTTTATTGCTTGACTATAGAACTTACTGTTATAATTCTAGTCCCAGAGGATAGT
>JAOUQT010300664.1:0-16126 GCA_025769995.1 Xyliphius kryptos | reverse complement strand
AAATTAGGGGATGACGTCGTCAACCAATAGCTACTTTCCTTACTGAGAAGTTGGCAACACAGCAAGTATTCGAAGTTAATGGTTGGGCTCAGACCACAGGCCCAATGAGGGTTAGGAGCCTTGCCCAACTACACAACTTTGGTAACTTGGATAAACATGGGATTTGAGTCCACAACCTTCAGATTGATAGCCGTACATCAGTGTGCCCACACGTTTCTAACTCAAGATCAACTTTTTCCAATGGACAGGTCATCGCAATCAAGCAAGATTAATCTTTTTACAAACATCATGTTGATATTATTAGCAATACAACGCAATTCAAGGATTAATGGAAGGTTTATTATCATAGTTAACACATGTAGTACATGAAACAAAGATAAAATTATGGCTCATGGACCCAGTTTTTAACCTATTCTTATTAAGTTAGAGCTTAATTAAAAAAAAAAAGAAATACAATATAAAATTAGAATGCAGAATATACATTCATTCATTCAATATCTTACGCTTATTCCTTTATGAGGGTCGTGGGGGGTTCCCCATGCCCATCCAGGGGAGAACATCTCTGGGCGCTGGGCAGATACACCCAGGACAGGGCGCCAATCTATCACTGGGTACACACTCACTCACACACACACGCTATACCGGGCAATTTAGAGCATTCAATTTAAAATATAAACAAAGCAGCATATGGAATATAAAATGTTTAGAAAACAGATGGAATACAGTATGTAATTGCAAAACTACAACTTCCATCTATATGGCAAGTGGAGTGTATGTGTTATTAGATAAAACATTGAACAATTATGATATAAGTTAACATTTAAACTACGTAAGCATATGTGGGGTGAAGAGCCAAAGATTGCCTTTTACTTTTCTGAATATGGCTTCAATGGCATTCAAATATCAAAGAAACATTAATTTAGGGATCACAAGAAATTACAATAACAGAAAAACCTCATGACCAAAAGCTAAATTAACAGATGAAGATTTATTGAAATTTTGCAACAGTCCCCAAAGGAAGTAAAACTGTACACAATTGAATTACTACTAATGTGGGTCCTTAAGCAAGGCTGGTAACCCTCATTGCTTTAGGGATGCTGTGTCAACCCTGTGTTCTGACCCCAATGAAGTTGGGATAAGTTAAGTCACTGGATAAAAGTGTCGGCTAAATGACCACTTTTTTAACGTGTCCATGACAAGCATGTTATGTGAACTTTATGAGTCTCACAGCTTCTGCTATTTAGCTGTTTCTTTGTCTGCTCATCCTACACTTGATGTTCCGCAGTCTCCTGCCTGATGGGAGCGGAAAAAAAGTGAGTGTGTTGAACATTGAACATTAAAACTAACACTATTATTCAAATTATTTACACTGAATGGGGTCTGTCAGGTGGTTAAACTGGCTTCCAGATAATCAATGGGCTTGATTATTTACATTTGGGCAAAAGGCTAATTCACATAGGTAGAGTGATCAAAAATGCTGTCAAAAATGTAGCAATTTTTTATGTTTGTATACTTTTCTTTTGTCAGCTAGTTTCAAAACTGCCCAATAGATGCCCTTCATTTTATTTGAATGTCCTTTTACAGACCTAAAATGTGGTCTTCCAAAGCATATATGACATCTGTACATAGCAGAAGATCTGAATCCTCTCCGTCGGCTTCTTCCCTGTCTTCACGAATCGAACAAGAAGTTTTTGTCGACACAGTCATCACCTCTGGCATATTAAACATAGACATAGATGCGATTGTGGCAGTGGGTGTGACCAAGTGCCAGTATGTGAATGGTGAGTGCACTTGTGTATAAATGCCTCTGATACTGTGCTTTATGAAACGTGCTGATAAATCAGTTAACCGAGACACTCGGCTGTACCCCATGTCCTTCATCTCTCAAACCTGTAGAGTGTTCCACAGCGATCTACCAATGTGCACTGTGTGATCCACTGGTCAATTGTGATCGACGTATTGGGCATGCCTACCCTACACCATAAACACTAAGCTTTCACATATTTCATCCTGTCCATTTGCCACAGATTTATGAATTCAGATACCTTGCTGTGTTTTTGACTGCTTCTAACTTGGTGAAAACGGTTTCGCTAGGAACCTCTAATGGTCAGGACCCCAATAGTGCCACCACAAAGCAGGTATTATTTGGTTGGTGCACCATTCCTATCCCAGCAGTGTCACTGAGGTGTTTAAATAAAACTCCAGCAGCACTGCTGCACTAAAAACCCCCTCACTGCATCAGTGTCACTGCAGAATTGACTATAAACAATACACCACCTAAATTATACTCGTTCAGTGATGCTTCTGACCAATAGAGAACCGAGAACCAACAGGGGACAAAAAAAAAACAAGAAAACAGATGAACTACAGTCTATAATTGTAAAACTACAAAGTCCATTCATATGGTAAGTGGAGGAAGTAGATAATGCCATGCTTTTGGACAATTGTAAGCTTTCAACTTGGTGAAAATAGTTTGGAGAGGGACTCATGCTGCTCCAGAAAAGTGCATATTGGTGTAATTGATTGGCCCACAGGGAAGCAGAAAGATGTCCAAGTTGAGTGAAAATTGATTTCCATGACTAAGAAGCCAAAAATCTCAACATGTTTTTTTTTCTTAGATTCTTATCCATTCATTTATTATTATCTTCTGCTTGATCCTATTATCTTTCCCATGTTCATTCAGGGAATAATGTCTCAGGCGCTGGACAAATACACTCAGGACAGGGTGCCAATCCATTGGCGACACACTTACTCACACAAACACACACTAAACAGGGCAATTTAGAACATTCAATTCACCTTGAAGCCATATTTTTGGAAGAAATCCTAAGAACCCGGAGAAAACACACGCAGACACAGGAAGAACATGGAAACTCCACCCAGATTGGGATTCGAATCAGGAAACCCCTGCCATTAGGAGGCGAACGTGTTAACCACTGACCCACTGTGCCACCCAAAGCTAATGATTGGTAAATGTAAATAAACTTTTAATGTAATGAATTAAGGAACAAAACTGACAAAATATGTCCTGAGCATTCAAATTTATGAATTCAAATCAAGTAGTTTTTAATAGAAGAGAATTTTATAGAAATAGAACTTGCAGAAATGAATGCAAACCAATGGTTTATAATTTATTCACCCTTTAATAAAGAAACCGAAAGGCATTTTAGAGTGGTTTACCATTAAATTATCTTTTATCCTTTGAAAGCAGTTCGACTCCTTAAAATATGGAAACTATGAACCTCTGTGGAGACTTTAAACATGCTGGATTTTCTCTACCTTATATAGGGGTCGAGGAAGAGAAAAACTTCAAAACAAAGGGAGGGGGAAGGACAGTCCGTTTAAATTCTCTGTCACCTCAGATCTCTCTCCATACTTGAAGATTTCCAGACGAGCTTTTACACTGACTAAATTCCAATGTGTGAACCTGCATGTCTATAAATAGTCCACTGCTTATGGGTAAAGCATCTCCAGTGGTTAGTCTTAAGTGGTTTGATCATTACACTGGACAAATTTGAAGGCACTGAATAAACTGTTCTAAAGGTTAGTGATGTGCCTTTTGTTGGCTCTTCCACACTCACTCTTCAATTATACATCCCTGATTTGTTTTTTGGCACAATACCTTACCCTTAAATCCATCACTGGTGAACATCTTTGTGACTTTTAGGTGATCTCACTATCCATTGTGACTATGACAAAAGACATCTTTACTGGTGTGCTATGTTTACATGAAGCCAAGCAACCCTGATTTCACTCTTGAAAGAAACACTCATTGTGTTCCTTGTTTCTTGTTCATGCCTTTCCTTATTAAGGCAGGTCAACCAGACCGTCAGTAGCTCTGACTAAACAATGCAAAGATGAGACGTGGGATGGACAAGCACTTCACAAATACCATGTTTGAAGTATATGGTTATGCATTTGTACTTATTTAGAGTAAACACCCCATTTAAGGGTCCAAATAATAAAGACTGTAAGGTAGCATGGCTGATGATAATTCCTAAATTCCCAAAGGTTAAACATGGCATTGACCTCACTAATAACAAAATTAGAATTGAAATGGAGAAAAAAATGACAATGCATTTCTTCAACACCAACTTTAAAGCTAGTGTAGCAATTATTTAATAAAATGTAAAACTGTATTCAGACTGTTAATGCACCAGCATGCAGTTTATCTCATCTAATTTTTTGACCACATGCCCAGTTTTTCATGTTTTTATTCAAATGCATATACTGTTTCGGTGTGTGTGCACGGCGATGGTACCTTGTTCTAAGTATATTTGCCCAGTGCCAGAAACAGTCACCTCTGGAGGGTCACGGGACCCTCCTCCCCAACATAGAATTAAATGGAAAATGATGAATGAATGGATGGATTTATTTTTTTGTGGGTCATCACAACCTCTCAGTACCAGATTGGAATTCTCTGGTGGAGTTTTTTATGTTCTCCCTGTGTCCACATGTGTTTTCTCCTTGTTTCTCCCAATATTCAAATGTGTCTGTGTGTGTGACCAGTGATGGCACCTCTTCCTGAATATATGTGCCCAGTGCCTGGAACATTCTCTCCTGGATGGGCATGGGAAGCCCCCTCAACCCTAGTATGGGATTAAATGAAAGATGATGACAAGATGAATGGTACGGTTGCTTAGGGGTTTGCACATCCACCTCTCAGTGCTGGGGATCCAGGTTCGAATTCTGATCTGTGTGGAGTTTTTCATGCCCTTCCCTTGTTCACTTGAGTTTTTTTCAGGTTATCTGAGTTCCTCCCACAGTCCAAAAACATGGATTTAAGGTGAATGCATATAGTGTGTCTGTGTGTGCCCAGCAATAATGCCTCGTCCTAAGTGTATTTGCCCAGTGCCAAAAACATTCTTCCCAGATGGGAATGGATCCCCCCCAGAAATCCTAATGAAGAATTAAACAGAAGATGATGAATACAGAATGAATACAGATGGATGATTGTTTTTGTGGGTCGCCACAGTTGTGTAGTGATTTACACATCCAGCTCTTAGTGCTGCGGATCCAGGTTGGAATTGTTAATGTGTGGAGTTATTCATGTTCTCTCCGTGTTCGCATGTTTTTTTCTAGTTTCTCTCACAGTACAAAACATGGATTTAAGATAAATGCACTAAATTGCCCCTACATAGTGTGGCTGTGCCCAGTGATGATGGTGCCTTTTTTTGCGGGTTTATCTACACAGCGCCCAAAACATTCTCCCCTGGATGGCCATGAGGAACCCCCTCCATGACCCTATTAGAAAATTAAGCATACGATAATAGGAGAAGGTAAACAAAAATATTGTTAGTCTGCTAAAATATGAACAAAACTATAAAGTTTTTATCAGAAAAAAAAATATTTTAGCTAAAATACAGATTTCTTTATTTGGTCAGTACTTGCCTATTTGTTTTAACCTAAAGTAAAATGTGTGTACAAACATACAAGACTTTCCCAAGATTTTCTACTTTATGTCATATTTTTTAACCTAACAAGTTAAACCAACAGTTTGTTAGAGGGTTGAGTAAAACTGTATTTAATTTAAAATAAAAGTTAAAATTGAAGAAAAAAGTCAAAGGACACTGTGTGGGAGGATGAAAAAAACAGGGAGGGAAAGCTTTTGCCCGACAGCCTTCGGGGGGGACGGGACGGGGGGGGTACACAGAGGGTTTGACTTCTACAAATAGCCACAGCTGCAATTGTTTTTCCCTCACTCCTGTCTCTATTCTCTTGTGTGAATGTGTGTTGAGCAGTCCAACCCTTCAAAATGAGCCGTGCTTCATATGCCTCTGCCCAGTCCTCATACCGGCGCACTTTTGGAGGGCCTGGCTTCACCTCATCTCCCATCGGCCGCTCCTCAACATTAGGTCATGGCTCCGGAGGCTCTCATGTCAGTTCTCGTGTCTATGAGGTTACCAAAACATCCACCTCAGCAACACCAGGCTACACCAGCTACCGTGCCTCCTCCTATGGGATGCCATCTCTTTCGGCAGGCATCAGTAAGTCCTACGCCTCCGGCCTGGGTGAGACCCTGGACTTTAGCCTGGCTGATGCCCTCAACCAAGAGTTCCTGCAGACACGCACCAACGAGAAGGCTGAACTTCAGCACCTAAATGACCGCTTTGCCAGCTATATTGAAAAGGTGCGCTTCCTGGAGCAGCAGAACCAAGCACTGACGGTGGAGGTGGAGCGACTGCGTGGCCGTGAGCCCACACGCATTGCTGACCTCTATGAGGAGGAAATGAGGGAGCTGAGGCGTCAGATAGAGTTTGTGTCCAATCAGAGGGTACGAGTTGAAGTGGAGCGTGACAATCTGGACGATGATCTGCAGAAGCTCAAACTCAGGTAAACTGAAGTTTGTTTTTCAAGACACAATGGTTTTAATTTATATAGAAAATCCAATCAGACTAGTTGAAATTAAAACCAAGTTAGGATGGTAGATTATTAAGACGAAAGACCAGACATATAATAATGTAATATAGACTGACAAGGTTGGCAAACAGAAAGATGAGCTAATAAAAAGTTTCATACCAATTCACACAAACAACAGGGGAAGTCATAGACTTGTGGTTAAGGAACCAGCGTTGTGACTTAAAGTTTCCTGGTTTGATTCGGTCCCACCAAACACTATGGGTAAAGTGCCCTTGAGCAAGGAACCTAATCCAAATTGCTCTGGTTAATGCCTCCTTTTTGCCCCATTGTGTATTTTCTCCACTCACCATATAGATAAACTTTGTAGTTTTACAATTACAAACTCTAGTTCATATGTTTTCTTGTTTTTGTTAGTCCCCTGTTGGTTCTCTGTTCTTTACTGTTTTAGTGCAGTGGTGCTGCTGTAGTTTCATTTATACACCTCAGTGAAACTGCTGGGACAGGAATAATGCACCAACCAAATAATACCTGCTTTGTGGTGCTACTATTGGGGTCCTGACCATTAGAACAGAGTAAATGGGACGTACACAGTAGTCCACAAACAGATGGTAATTGTAAAACTAAAAAGTCCATCCATCAAAAGAGTAGGTGTCGCCAAACCACTGACTAAAAACATACATTAACGGAAAAGAAGGTAGGTAAGGAGCTAGTCAGACAGACACATTAACATGCAGACATGTGCGGTATGTATCTATAACAGACATTTACGATTTTTACAATTAATTGATTGGTTCATGGAAAACATATAGCAGATAAACAGCAGTTAAATCACTCAAATCATCACTCAAAAAAAGTCTGAATTGATTGTGATGTCATAGTTAGAGTTAAAATCTTGCTAAATGAAGAATGCTAATATCCCTGCAGTCTATTTTAAACCAGAAAGGGGTCACGAGGAGTCATATGCTTATCCCAGCCTGAAGTTATTTTCATAGATGTCTGCGAAAAGGTCAGAAAATGGCCAGAAAGGTCAGCTGTGTATATGATTTATTAAAATTCATATATTCAAAAGGTTTTTTCTTCTGGTCATGGGCTGCTGCTGTTCGATTGGAGAGAGGGAAAGAGTGAGAGAGAATGAGAGAGAGTTAGAATGAGAAAGTGATGCAGCAAACTCAAGAGAGATCTGATTTCACTGCTGTGTTTGAAAAAGCACTGATAGACCTCTAAGCACAGGTGTGACCTTTTTATAGGGCTACATTAAACACTATGCTGACTCCAGCTTAAGCCTGTTTAGTTTAATAGTCAAACATATTCCTACACTAGCCCCGGCTTTGCGACGATGTTTCCTGCAAATGGTATAAATGTTAATTTTGCGTAATTGGTTGCTTCTTTCTTTTTTGGGGGGAAGGCAAGGGGGAAATAAGAGAACTAACTGGTTAACTAAACTAAATAAGAAAAACACCAAACAAAAACAACTTCCACGTCACCTGGACATAATAGCACTAGTCTCTCTTGTGCAATCTCAGACCATGTAAAGCTGGTAAGATATTTTTAGTCCATTTTAGGTGGTTACAAAGGATATATAAACCTCCACAGGGTCCTAAAGAGTAAGTATTTGAAATGTCGTGGTAATCGTGGAAATGGTGGTAATACTTTCACACTTATTCATGATAGGTGTCACAGCCACGCTGTGGAAGCACACTAGTGCAGAGAGGAGCCAGTGATGCCAAGTAGCCGAAATATAAGTATTTATTCCAAAATATAAGTATTTATTTCCTTACAGCAGGTTTACCTAAAAGAATGAAGGACACACTTGGCTATTGCATTATATTTCAATTACTCATTTGTTAACTTTCACTTAATCTACATGCCCCTCCAGTGAAGAAAGTTTTGGGTGCCGAACAGACACACACTATATAGGGGCAATTTAGAGTATCTAATTTTACCTTGAATCCATGTTTTTGGACTGTGGGACAAAACCAGAGAAACTCCACCTAAATCAGGATTCAAACCTGGACCCCATTGCTGAAAAGGATTACGTGCTAACCACTACCAACCATTGTGATTATACTATGTGATTGTGAGTCAGTTAGGTTGTTCCAAGCCTCTTGTAGAACTTGCTGCAGCCCTGTCCTTATTTGGTCATTGTGAGGCTGTTGATTACATTGGAAATCAATCAAGTGCCTTTACATGATGTAAGTTTCTGTAACGTGACAAAAACATTTAAATATGACTGTATAATCATATGGGTGGCTGAGTAAATTAAACAAATACGGTTATATTAAAGAAAAACACAATTCCATAAGCTTTATTTATATCATCAGAGAAGGTAGTTAAATTAACTAATTAACATACTCATCAATGCTAGATCTGCATAATCCCTGCTTATTCCTTTACTAAATTCAAACACAAACTCACACACTATATAGCAGCAATTTAGAGCAGCCAGTTTGCTTAAATCTATGATTTTGGACTATGGGAGAACAGTGGACTACCCAGATGAAACCCACACGGACACAGCAAGAACATGGAAACTTCACCAAGATCAAGATTAGCACCTGATGATTTTGATAATTTGCTCTCAGTGCTAGGGATTCCCGGTTCGAATCCCAATCTGGGTGGAGTTTCCATGTTCTCCCCATGTCTGCATGGGTTTCCTTCAGGATCTAACCAGCACCTGAGACGTTTTCCCCTGGATGGGCATGGGGAACCATAAAGGAATAAGCGAAAGATAATAAATGAAAATGAATCATAGTTTACCATTACATTGCAAAAAAATGAAAAGACTAAATAAATTAACAGTAAAGTGTAATCTTATTTTAAAAAACATCTTAAACAAGCCTTGTTTAAGCAAAAACCTTGCAGGTGATGATACTGGACTGTACTTATTTAATCTTCAAAGGTTAAGTTTTAGAAGATATTTGATAATAGCTTTGTGTGGGTCCGTGAAAAGTTTCCTGTTTCTATAAAAGGAGAAAGTAAAACGCGAGTATTCATTCTGCATTCCCTCTGATTACAGGCTTCACGAGGAGATCACACAAAGGGAGGAAGCTGAGAACAATCTCGCAGCATTCAGAGCTGTAAGTTTGCTTTCCATATATACAAAGATAAGAAAAAACGTAAATCTAAAATGATCCTCATTACTTTTCTTCCGAAATCAGGATGTGGATGCTGCTACTCTCGCTCGTTTAGACCTGGAAAGACGCATTGAAACTCTGCAAGAAGAAATTGCCTTCCTTAAGAAGATTCATGAGGAGGTCAGAAACAAACAAACACACACACACACAGACACACGCAAACACACACACTTCTAAAAAGCAAGCATACAAGTGTCCAAGCAAAAGTTTCCACCACAAACAAATCATCACTCATCTCTTTGGTGCTGGGTGTTTAGGAAATTCGGGAGCTGCAGGCCCAAATGCAAGAGGCTCAGGTGCAAATCCAGATGGACATGTCTAAGCCTGACCTGACCGGTGCCCTGAGGGATATTAGAGCTCAGTATGAGGCCATCGCTGCCAAGAACATCAGTGAAGCTGAGGACTGGTACAAGTCCAAGGTAAGAAAGCAAAAATGTTAAAATAGTTCCATTTCTTATAGGTTTTCCACCCACACGTCTGGAATTGCCAACTAGAGTTGCGAGCTAATTCAGTTTTTCATCCATAACACTGCCAGAGCACCGCAGCGATGACAATTTCTGGACCTTACCTGGATTTCTGTTGGACTGGTGGTCACTAACCAGATATAGTTTTCTATAGTTTTTCCCTAATCTGTACACAATCTGTACTGGGGGTCCTGCACTGTTGATGCTTCCAGCCGCTCAATTCCCAAATGAGCATTGGTCCAAGGTTTCTATCTATAAAACAAAGAAACAAAAAGTATATACAGTAAATAAACTAGCAGAATACCTGTGCTGCACTACAGAACTTGATAAAAAACATGAAAGTTAAAATGCATTTTTTAAAATATAAATGTATTTTTATAAAGCAAGGTTTGTGGCAATTAAAATACTTATGGTGACACCAAACCATCCAAGGAGTTGCGTCTGATGGTGATAGCAAACAAACGATCTAATGTAGGAAAGTGAGAACCTATTTGTTTTTCCAAGGACATGCTCAGTAACCACGGTGCCGAATTTTAGCCTTGTAGGTACTTGAAAAGACCCCAATGTGACACTGGAGGAAGCGTCATGCATTTGATGGTGATATCAGTGGAAACATTCAATTTGGGAAAGTGAGAAGCATTTGTTTTTTCAAGTTTTAGGTCTGTAGGTAATGGTGACCCAGGCGGTGTCTTGCGTTTGAATCCGATATTGAAAAAAAAAACATTAAGGAGAACACTTAGGCAGGTGAGAAGTACTTAGTTCTTCCAAAGACATAATAGATAATTATGATGCCAAATTGCAGCCTTGTAAGTACTTGGGAAGTGGGAGAAATAGTGATGAGTCAGTGAGTGCTTTGGTGTTTAGAGATATAAGATTAAAGAGTAAAATGGAAAGTATGAAGAGAACAATACATATCTTAAACATCATAATTTGTCTTTGTCTCATCCTTCTATACTCAGGTTTCAGATCTGAACCAAGCAGTTACCAAGAATAATGAGGCACTTAAACAATCCAAGTTGGAGACTATGGAGTACAGACACCAGATCCAATCCTATACCTGCGAGATTGACTCTCTCAAGGGCACTGTGGGTTTTTTAAATGTTCCTTATTCTAAGCAATTGTTACAATTGATTAAAATAACAACATGACAATTGAATGGGTCTTTCTCATGGTGAAGAATGAGTCACTAATGAGGCAGATGCGTGACATGGAGGACCGGCATGGACGTGAGGCTGGTGGTTTTCAGGATACCATTGCCCGTCTGGAGGCCGAGATTGCCAACATGAAAGATGAAATGGCACGGCACCTGCGTGAGTACCAGGATCTGCTCAATGTCAAGATGGCACTTGATGTGGAGATCGCCACCTACAGGAAGCTGCTGGAAGGAGAGGAGAGCAGGTAGGGTGGAAAGGAGGAGTGATGTGTTCAGTCGATAAACAGAGAAATTCTTTATTTATTATATATGACCTGGTTTCCTCCCACAGTCTAAAAACATGGATTCAAGGTGAATCAGCTGCTCTAAAATTGTCCCCATAATCTGTGTGAACCAAGCCCGGTAGAGGGTGAGGGTTGTGTCAGGAATGGCACCCAGCAAAAAACACTTCCAAGTCTAATATGTGAGTTCATCGCTGTGGTGGCCCCTGAAAAATAAAGGAGCAAAATGGCAAAAGAAGAAGATATTAGTCTAAACAGATTAGAATAAATGCTTATATATGGCTGATATTTTAAATAAATGCTGCATGTCACTTAATCAGTAAATGTGATGTATCACTTTATTAATTTAATTCGTTTTAATTCACAATTTTGTATAAATTACAATAAATAAAGAATTCTAGTGATTGGTATGAAATTTAGGGGTGCTGCCCCTCACTTGTAGGCACTGTGGGTGACACAGCAGTGCAGAGGTTAGTGTTTCACCTTACAGCAAGTTGTGGCCTCAGGTTGAATACCTAATAGGGTAAAGATGCTTTATGAGTGAGTCAGCATGTCCTCCCTGTGTCTGTAAAACTGTACCTAGTTGAAATGTGGGTCTCTTTCACGATGGCTACCCATAAAGGAAACAAGCCACAAAAAAAAAAATAAAAGTACTGCAGCAGAACTTTAGAAACCACTAATCAAATTCATAATGAATTTTATGAGTAAAAATGTTACCCTTTCTCTGTTTCCCCCCCCCCCCCCACAGAATTACCCTGCCTATGCAGACCTACTCCAATATAAGCTTTAGGGGTAAGAGAAACAGTTTTTATTCTTTGTGGCGTTAAGTTATATTGTGGGAACAATTTCACAATGTAGTTGAAGTGATTTTTACATTATTTTTAAGTTCGAAGCGTAACTTTCCAAGACTGTGTATAAAACAAAATTACAAGATGCATCACATCACATTGCATTGTATTTTATTTTTAATAGGGCACCAATACTGTAATAAGTTAAACTGAAAGAAAATTACTTGAGGAAAAAAAAAACGAATAATTTCAAAGCTAGAAATTTAAACACAACCTAATCAGACATTTAAAACCGAACATATACTGTAATTTGAGAACGTTTCAGTAATTATTTTAATTCAAAATGCTACATGGCATGTTTTATTATAGCATCAGATTATGTTAATAATGAAAACATTATCAATGTCAATCTACTAATTAAACATTAGATAGTTTCATAATAATTTTTATTTAGTGTTCAAGAAAAGTTGGCACCAAAAAAACTGTTGGCCATAAACATCAGTCATCTTACTTTATTCAGAGTAAATCTAATAAAGGCTAAAAAGCCGAAGTTCAAAACAGAGATGAAGACATAAAGGTGGTCATTAATAATACAGTAAAAATGAAAGTAATGAATAAAAATGTAAACATAGCAAATAAACAAGGCGGCATGGTGGCATAGTGTTTAGCATGGGGATCCAGGTTTGAATCTCAATCGGGGTGGAGTTTCCATGTTCTCCCCGTGTCCGTGTGGGTTTCCTCCGGGTTCTCCGGTTTCCTCCCACAGTCCAAAAACATGGATTCAAGATCAACTGAATGCTCTAAATTGCCCTGTATTGTGTGTGATTGTGTGTGTGGATGTGTGAATGAGAATGTGCCCAGAGATAAATTGGTGTCCTGTCCTGGGTGTATCTGCCCAGTTCCCGAAACGTGCTTCCCTGGATGGGCATGGGGCACCCCCTTGTGAAACTAGAACAGGATTAAGAGGAAGATAGATGGATGCAAATAAACATTATCACACACATAAGAAGGTTATCATGATTCATTAATGAAGGGGGTAAATAAATGCTGCATGTCACCTAATCTTTCATTCATTCATTATTTTATGCTTAATCTTGTGCTAGGGTCGTGGCGGGGTTCCCCATGCCCATCCAGGGGAGAACATCTCCCGCACTGGGCAGATACACCAAGGACAGTGTGCCAATCTATCGCTGGGAACACTCACCCACACAGCCACAAACACTTTATAAACAATTTGTTCATTCATTTATTCATTATTCATTTATTCATTATCTTTCACTAAATCCTGTACAAGTGTCACGGTGGGGTTCCGCATACCCATCCAGTGGAGAACGTCTCGGCGCTGGGCAGAGAGACCCAGGACAGGGTGCCAATCCATTGCTGGGCACACACTCACTCACAGAGTCACACACACAAACATACACTATATTAGGCAATTTAGAGCAGCCAATTTACCTTGAATCCTTGGTATGGACTGTGGGAGGAAACTGGAGAACCCGGAGAAAACCTACACGGGACAGACACGGGGAGAATATGGAAACTCCACCCAGATTGGGATTCGAACTGGAAAAACCCAGCGCTGAGAGGCGAACGTGCTAATCACTAAGCCAATGTGCCGCCCGACATATTTTATAATTCATTTAAAATATTCTGTATAAATTATATATGTAACATGAGGATAGACGGGTCACACGTTCTACGCCCAGCTGGCATTTTTCATTGAACATTTTTCAAGAAACAGGCACGTTTCATTGAAGTCACTCACTGATTTGCTTATTTAGCAAGATTTTTATTTAGATGTCCTCATTGCTGTTGATGTGCAATTGGTAACATGCTTTAAAGCATTAGCTTCACATTAGCTGCCGCAAGTCATTCTCTCTGCTCTACCTGTGTACCAATCACCATATATAAAATAATCTTGGTTCAATTCAGGGCAGGGCTTTTTGTGTGGTGTTTTGTATGATTTCCTCATATGAAAGGTTCCACAATCCATAAATAAAAGTCATATGCTTTGGATCCTAAATTGCCCCTAGGAGCACAGTGGCTTAATGGTCCGCACATTCGCCTTAGTTTTGGAAATACAGATTTGAATCACAATCTGGTTGGAGTTTCCATGTTCTTCCCGTGTCCACATGGGTTTCCCCAAAAAAACATAAATTTAAGGTAAATTGGCTGATCCAAATTGCCCCTATTTAGTGTGTGTGCCCAGTGATAAATTGGCACACTGTCCTGGGTGTATCTGCCCAGCGCCCAAAATGTTGTCTTTTGGATGGACATGGGGAATCCCCTTGTGATTCTTGTAGAGAATCAAGGGGAACATGATAAATCATTGAAAATTGTATGTGTGCGCATTAATATGTTTTTATGACAGCCCTGTGATTGGCTGGCATACTTCCTCCTGCCTTTTGGCCATTAAGTGCTGAGGTGGCCTTCAATACTCCCACTTACGACCAAAATTAATGGAATTATATTTTCATTAAACTTTTTTAGTATTTATATTTTTGTCAGGCACCCAGATATTTTTACGTTGACTTCACCTAAAAATGTTCTCTTTCGACAGAGACTAACCCGGAGCATCACCAGCGTGCCTCTGAGCTGCACTCAAAGAAAACGGTCCTTATCAAAACCATTGAGACCCGTGATGGAGAGGTATAACACATGCACATAAATTCTTTCCTGCATATGTGATTGCCTCCCTATAGAGCAAGAGACATGCCATAGTGACATAAAACATTAAAAACTTGATTATATCTATCCTCTACAATGACTAATTTAAAAGTATTGTAGTAATCTTCACAATAACATCTATGTCTTGTCACCTACAGGTGCTGAGTGAATCCACACAGCATCAGGAGGACATTATGTAGAGCTCAAGTCAACAAGCTGAACCACAAACCAAAAGGAGTTTCAATGTGTTAAGCCTTCATATCCCATGCTTTTTTCAGTAGTCCGAACACAGCTTATCAGTGATGTAAGCACACTGCAACCAAGAGAAGAAAGGGAGAATATTCATGCTTTGCCTTATATTTATAGAAATATGTATTTATTAATCGTCAAAGATTCTGTATTTTACCATGTTTCAAATAAGATCGTTAGGGATGAAGCAAACAGATGGTTTGGAAAGAAATTCAGAAGGTGAGTAAAGACAGAATGAGGATATGAGCAACGGAACAGAAAGCCAGAACTACATGTGTGATGAGGATGCTGCCATAAAATAACGTCAAATAAACTAAAACTAAACTACTTTCCAATTTTGTGTACGAGTGTGTGCTTGCTTTAACTTATGTTCATCCATACAGCATAAGTTACTTTATCCTAAACTTCGGGGGGTTCCCTATACCCATCATGGACAGGAAAGTGCGCCAATCTACTGATGGGCACACTCAATCACAGAGGAGCCAATTTACTTTAAATCTGTTTTTTGACTGTGCTTCCCAGTTCGAATCTCATTCTGGGTGAAGTTTCCATGTTCTCCAAGTGTCTGCGTGGGTTTTCTCCCAGTCCAAAAACATGGGATTCAAGGTAAACCAAATGGTCTAAATTGCTCCATATAGTGTGTGCCCAGTGATAGATTGGCACTCCTTTCCTGGATGTGGATCTGCCCAGCGCCCAAAACATTCTCCCCTGATGGGCATAGGAAACCCCACCACGATCATAGTAGAGGAATAAGATGAAGAAAATGGATGGATGGATACATGTGGGGTTAAGACATTCTTGTAATTATTATTGAACTCAACTGGGGCAGTCATAGGCTTCTGATCAAGAAACCATGCTTACAACCTAAAGTTCCCCGATTCGAAAGTGCCCCCCTGAGTGGTCTGCGTTCCTATCGCACCCCCACGGCTAGGGAACCGTTACACTGGTGCCGAAAACCCGGGATGGATGAGGACGCACGTGGCAGAGGACGTCACCTGCGAGCTACGCGGGTATTTCTCCAGTGGGGGCG
>JAOUQT010300654.1:0-16129 GCA_025769995.1 Xyliphius kryptos | reverse complement strand
AATTGTTTCTATTGTTTAATATGGACTCTACTCTGATGCTGCCTGGCCGCTCAAGGAGGAGGAGTCCCCCACTGAGCATTGTCCTCCCAGAGTTTCTTCCTAAAATAACATCATTACAGGGAGTTTTTTCTTGCATCTGTCGCTTGGGCTTGCTCTTTGGGGGTTTAGGCTTTGGACCCTGTAAAGCGGCTTTGTGACATCCCACTGTTGTAAAAAGCGCTATATAAATAAATTACTTGAACATACTTAGATCAACCACCAATATGGTGTTTTTTTAACATTTAGAATTTATTGAACATGTAAACACCTTAAAACCAACAACATTAATTATACCAAACGATTACATAGCTATGTAAGTAAGGAAGGGCAGTACAATATAAAAAAGTGTGGAATCCATACAGATTGTTAATGTGTATGTTTTATATTTACCAACAAAACCTATCATTCTGCTAGCAGGAGGTCCAAAGTCAATTAAAACGATCTGTTTTGGGTGAACAATCAAAAGACTCTGCATACATTCCAAAAATACATCATTTTGCTTTAATAAAGCACCTTCACACAATCTCAGAAACCCCAATGCTTGACACAGTTAAGCTTTTTTTTTAATTAATTAGTTTATTTTTAAAAAATTCTTAGTGGTTTAGTGGTTAGCACATTCGCCTCTCAGTGCTGGGGATTACCGGTTTGAATCCCGACCTAGGTGGAGTTTCCATGTTCTCCCGGTGTCGTATAGGTTTCCTCTGGGTTCTCTGATTTCCCCCCACATCCAAAAACATGGATTTAAGGTAAATTGAATACTGTAAATTGCCCCGTTTAGTGTGTGTGAGTGAGTGTGTGCCCACCGATGGGTTGGCGCCCTGTCCTGGATGTATATGCCCAGCGCCTGAGACATTATCCCCTGGATGGCCATTGGGAACCCCATTGCCACCCTAGTGCAGGATTAAGCGGAAGATACTGAATTAATGAATGTAAAAAGTTAAACTGATAATGAGACAGTGTAATTGTAAAAGTATTAGCATTTAATAAAATTCCTAATGCCCATATTTGATTAATGCCAAGTCAAAGCTTGTAATTCAGCACTATTATTTCAGTGGAATAATAACAATAAAAATTAATTATTCAACATTATTAAACAAGATAATAGGATTTTTTTGTGTAATGCCAATATGGGGAAATTTTAGAGATAGAACTGACATTAAGCGTTCCACTGTTCTCAGTGCTTAGCTACAAATGCGCTTGCAGCCGTAATGCACTGACGTGAACATTCAGATAGCTAGTGTGCAGATTCTTAGGAAGTGGAGGGCACCCTAGAGACCCAAGAAAGAGTGCGAGATTGAGCGATTGAGAGAGGGAGGAGACTGGTGACCATTAATGGTCATTTAGAGCTTTTTTTTGTGTTCAGGCTGAAGGTAGAAGGCTCCAGTCTTCATTAGGCAGATGCAACCTTTTCTAGCTTAAGGGTTTTAACTTTCTATTTAAAACCTCTGGTGGACTTTGACACTTGTGTACAGTTCGTTAACGTACAGGTTTATCTTCTGATCTCAAAATGTTGAGCCTTGTTGCTGGGTTTTTCACCTATGAGACCACCAAATCAGTCGTTGTCAAGAGTTGGTCAGTTGGAGTCATCAACCGCCTTTGCCAGCTTCTTATCATTTTTTACTTTGTTGGGTAAGTATGAAACTTTGTTCCTTGGTTATAGTAGTTACTGGTGAATCTTGGCAACTGACAGTTAACCTGCCTGCTGTACTGAAAAAGATGCAAAACATTTTGGCAATCCTAGAAATGGTAGAAACATACCAGTGGATTCCGGTAATAAAAAAAAAAAGTTATTTAGGTTATTACAGCTAAAATGAAACTGATAAATGTATTATATGAGGAGTAACTGATAAAGTGTGTGGTACAAGAGCATAACTGGCAGTGACTCATCTCCTCAACTCTAGTCCCAGGTTCCATCTTGAGCATTAGTTACATGTTCCTCTCATTGCTCTGTGAACTTCTTCCAGTTATTCACTATTTTTTTTGATTAATGGAGTATTGCCTTGTAATTAACATTTACACTACCTATGACCAGTTTGGCTTCAGGGTCTACCCCACTTTAGCTAAAATCAAATGAATATAGAAATCTCATATCTTTAGATTTTAATTTTAATTGTTTAATTATGATTGTGGAAATTAATAAAGCCAACCTTTTGATGGTGTGTGTGTGTGTGTGTGTGTATGTATGCGCATGCAGCTATGTGTTTTATTATCAGAAAGCCTATCAGGATCGTGACACTGGGATTGAGTCTGCAGTCATAACTAAAGTAAAGGGCATTAGCAACATAAGCGATGAAGTGATGGATGTTGCTGACTATGTGATTCCAGTGCAGGTGAGGCATTAATTTAAAAAAAGATGTTACATGAAGTTTATTAGATTAGGTGACCCCAACTTAAATAAAAAGCCTAAAGTCCTTTTTGCATTTAGAATATTAAAAAGTATAATGCCATGCTTTAACAGACCATGACTGTCTAAATAAGGTAATGCTGCGAGTCTTTATTGTATTATATGAGTAAACAACTGAAAAAAAGAACACAAAATCTGGTACAAATCCTTAGTTATTGACATATTTTTATCAATTCAAATGGTTAGTAAATCTGAGTCAGTCCCATTTTTGTTTAAATGTCCTGTTTAAGGGAGAAATGGCTTTAGAAAAAAAGCAACATGTAAACATGTTAAATTGTGTGTTATTTTTAGGGCACCTCTACATTCTGCATTATCACCAATTTAATCAAGACACCTAATCAAATGCAAGGATCGTGTCATGAGGTCAGTCCCTAAAAAAGAAAATTATTTGTTTATAATATTGTGCAACAGCAGTTTATTTTGTGTGTGTGTGTGTGTGTGTGTGTGTGTGTGTGTGTGTGTGTGTGTGTGTGTGTGTGTGTGTGTGTGTGTGTGTGTTATTTTAAGCCCTTAGCAATTATCAGTTGAAAATATTTATCAATGCTTTTTATTTTTTCTAGGCTAGTCAGGAGTTTGCCTGTAATGACTCAGAACAATGTCAGGAGCATAGGTCTCCAAATAAGGCTAATGGTTTGTATTGATTTGACCGTTTTATTATATTATATGGAAGTTGTACTAATGTCATTGTATATTTTTGAAGGTGTATGTTAGTTACAACTGTTATAATCTTAGATCTGTTTATTGTATTGTATAATTTTTTTAAAAATTATTATTTAATAAATCAATGTTAGTGGCTGTTCTAAATTATAATAAGTCATTTATTTTTGCAAATTAACATTGAATTGATGCAATTTTTATTTTTGTGATTTTATTATACCATTTAACTTCTAAAGGCATTCTTCATAATTAATTAAAGGAATCTAGTAACTAATTCATAGCCACATTAAAATTGTGTTTTTTGTTTAGCCCTTGTGATGTACAATAATAATAATAATAATAATAATGGGTGGCACGGTGGCTTAGTGGTTAGCACAGGCTTAGTGGTCGCCTCTCAGCACTGGGGGTTCCCTGTTTGAATCCCAATCTGGGTAGAGTTTTCATGTTGTTCCTGTGTCTGTGTGGGTTTTTTCCGGGTTCTCTGGTTTCCTCCCACATTCCAAAAACATGGATTTAAGGTTTATTAAATGCTCTAAATTGCCCCGTATAGTGTGTGTGTGTGTGGCTGTGTGAGTGAGTGTGTGCCCAGCAATAGATTGACGCCCTGTCCTGGGTGTATCCAACCAGCACTCGAGACATTCTTCCCTGGATGGGCATGAGGAACCCCACCGTGGCCCTAGTACAGGATTAAGCGGAAGATAATAAAAGAATGAATGAATAATAAAAATAATAATAAATAAGCAACTATTTGTATGAAAATTCTGTTGCATGGTTTAACATTATGAGAATTTAAAGTGCTGTCTAAAATCATTTAGCCCATACATTTTATTTTCTTTAGTATATATGTAATATAAATAAATATATAATGTCTTATAGTTATTTATAGTAATATTTATGTTTAAGACATACTTTTTCCATTAAATTGCAGGGATTTTAACAGGCAAATGTGTACTAAATGAAAGCAGGTGCGAAATTAAAGGCTGGTGCCCATCTGAGGTTGACACTGAGGAGATGAAGTAAGAAAACACACACACACACAGTGAATCTATTTTATTATAATTATTACGAACTTTTTATTATCTCTTTTTTTTACGAATGAAATCATGAATTTGTAATGCTTTATGTAGAACTATGTTAATAACTTTAATAATTTTTATTTTTGCATTTAATTTACATTTCTTATTTATATGTATTTTACAGCTATTTAGTTGAAATAGTTTTAATATGGCCATCCACTAACGTAAATTTGAAGAGAAGACAGATCATATTTATGTGTACAAGCTATTCAAAACATATTGTAAAAGTGAAATTAATCTTACAACCCATCAACTTGTAAATTAATACTATTAGTATTAGTTCTTTTATTACTATATAGTATTTTATTGTATGATGTAACCATCATGATTTTATAACGAAACAGCCAAGTGTTTACATTTCACTGTCATGCTGCTGGATGAAAACTCAAATTTACATACTACCTTATCAGTCATGTCTTGTTGTATACAGTTCAGCTTTAGTGTTTTTAGTTTTTATTTTTACAAAGATAAAAATTATATGGGTTGCATTGCTTAAAAATACAAACCCCCCGTAAGCAAAGTTCCAAATTTGCTATGATCATCAACACACTGGAAATTTAGTAATTAATACACATTTATGGTTTTTTTTTTACTTTACATTTTAAATGTATTTCCAGAGTTCTTTATAAATCACTTAAAGATGTGCATGTTACACATGGTATAGATTTGTTGCTTAGCCATTAATGGTCTTAGTAAATCATGTCCTGAAATTTAATAAAAACTTGCATAAAAGCATGCACAGGTAAGCTGCTGTAAACAAAGCAATTTGAGTTTGATGTTCTTGCTAATTAAACTACTGTAAAGATTTCTTTGATGTTTATTATTACTAGAACTACCATAACAAAACCGGAGGAATTTACAGTCTTTATAAAGAACACCATTCGTTTTCCTCGATTTAATTTCACAAGGTGAGAGGCTAACACAGTATTATTGGCTGAGGCCTGGATTTGCTTAATTAATAAAAGAATGTTCTCTCTCATTTAGAATTAATGTGCTGAAGGACAATAGTAATTGCACATACCATGAGGAAACCGATCCATCCTGTACCATTTTCCGAGTGGGAGATATTTTCAATCATGTTGCTCAAAATACAACACGGATGTTAAAAAATGTAAGATCTCTTCTTACCAACTTCTTTACTAATATATACTATGTGTGTGTGTGTGTACACTGTTGGCATTCTAATTAATTATACTAATTAACCCTTATAGGCAAACCTGAAAACCATTTGGGGTGACTACCTCTTGAAGCTTATTGAGAGAATGCCAGGAGTGTGCAAAGCAGTAATAAGAGCAAAGGCTGGCTATTTTGAAGAAACTAGAATATAAAAACGTGTTTTCAGTTATTTTACCTTTTTTTTGTTAAGTACATAACTTGTAATGTGTTCATTCATAGTTTTGATGCCGTCAGTGAGAATCTACAATGTAAATAGTCGTTAAAAAAACGCACTGAATGAGAAGGTATATATATATATATATATATATATATATATATATATATATATATGGTCTTACATATTGTCTTACAACTGAGAGAACATAGTATATAATATTCTGTCAGTTGTAAGACAATAACATGTTTTCTAAGGCATTTATTTACCTGATGATATGTAAATAGCAAGTTGATTAGTTAAGCAGCTACACTAGAGCCAAGCAATTTTATTCGAAAAACAATTTCACCATGTGTCCAAACTCCTACTCTGACTGCTTTCACAATAATTAAGTTGCACTTACTTAAAGATCCAGTGTCTGTAGGTTTCTGTCCTATTCACCTATTCTTATCCTTTCACCCAGTAAACACAAGTTAAGTCAGTGAAGGATCTCTGTGTTGCACATTTTAAAATCCCATATTGGAATTTTGTTGACATGTACAGTATGACATGTGACAGTGAGTAGTGTTTTTCTGTTAAATGTTTTGCTTTATGTGTTTATATTTGCACACTAGGGAGCAGTGATTGGGATTAACATTGTCTGGAATTGCAATCTGGATGAACCTGTCGATAACTGTAAACCCAAATACCAATTTAAACCAATGGACGATAACAAAGGATACAACTTCAGGTGATTTTATTCTTTACATTAGCACAATGTCCTATACAGAGAAAACATATTGACATTAATTTACAATTCCAATTTAGGTTTGCCAGGTATTTTAAGACAAGTGAAGGCAACAACACTCGCACACTTTATAAAGCTTTTGGCATCCGCTTTGATGTAACCGTTTCTGGAAATGTAAGTATACATTATAATGTGATACTGAGCGACACTTGCAGGCACTGTATTTAGAGTCTATGAATTATTATTAATATAAATGATAATAATACATGTAATTGTGTGTGTGTGTGTGTGTGTGTGTGTGTGTGCGCACACTTATTTCAGGCTGGAAAATTTGGGATCATCCCTACAATACTTAATGTGGTTGCAGCTTTAACGTCTGTGGGTCTGGTAAGATCACAGTCATAAAAACATTTTAATATTTTAGGCTGCATGAATATATTTGTATTATTTAAGCCGCATACATCCAACAGGACATAGTGCAAACACTGCATGCATTGCTGGTGGAAGTCATTATACAGCCCTCATTTTAATTCTTATTTGCTACAGGCAACAGTTCTGTGTGACATCATCCTGTTAAACTTCCTGAAAGGAGCAAAGCAATACAAGGCCAAAAAATTCGAAGAGGTAATGTGATTTTACAAATCTTATATTACATAGTCACATTTATGTTAACAATTTGTGTGTGTGTGTGTGTGTGTGTGTGTGTGTGTGTGTGTGTGTGTGTGTGTGTGTGTGTGTGTGTGTGTGTGTGTGTGCATTAATTATATTACCTCATGACAAACAATCTAGCAGTTGGTGCAGTCGATTCTTAAAAAATCAACAGACTCAGCATTTATGATATGCATGCCCTTAAGTCTGTGTACTTAAATAATTAATTGAAAGGAGTGTGTTCAAAATAATAGCGTAGAGTTCAATTAGTGAGGTCAATCATTCTGTGAGGAAACGGGTGTAAATCAGGTGGGCCCTATTTAAGAGTGAAGTCAGTACATGCTGCACATACATTTCTCCTTGAAAGCCTGAAAAATATGGGTCGTTCAAAAAGTTGTTCAGAGGAACAGCGAACTTTGATTAAAAAGTTGATTGGAGAGGGTAAAACTTATAAAAATGGGCAGACAATAAGAGGCTGTTCAGCAAGAATGATCTCCAATGCTTTAAAATGGAGCACAAAACCAGGAAGGTGTTAAAGAAAATGCAAGACTACCATTCGAAAGGATTGAAGAATAGCCAGAATGACATAGGCTCAGCCACTGATTAGCTCCAGGATAATCAAATGCCTTTAAAATGGGTGTTTCAACAAGAAATTACCCAAACTACACCAGTAAACGAGCAAAATCTTGGCTCCAGTCCAACAAATTTGAGGTTATGGAGTGGCCAGCCCAATCCCAAAACCGTTAATCTGATAGAAAACTTGCGAGGTGACATCAAAGATGCCATATCTAAGGTAAAACCAAGAAATGCAAATTAATTGTGGGATGTAGTCAAAGCATCATGGGCTGGAATACCAGTTGACCGGTGCAGCAGTTCTTATTAACTGTGGTTATTATTACTAAATATTAGGTTAGTGATTACCAAAAATGCTAAATCCTATAAAAGGAGTACATATTTTGAGTTTGTAAAGACTAATGCAGGCACTATTTTTTGGAAAAGCAATATGTTATTTTTTTTGTTATTTACTATCAAGGGGTTGAAAATTTATATACATTTCTCTTCATGTTTTGATTTGGAAAATAGTATGCAACATTCACATTGCATGGAAATAAAAAAATACTATAAAGAAATTGTGCATTGTGTAACAAAACAAGATTTTGTTTGGGTAATTTTAGCAAATGCAATGCTGCCCTCTAGTAAGTAAACAACGTTATTGTTCACTTTAGTACTTTAGGTAAAGGCAATTAAGATGTGCTTAAGATAATTAAACATTTTGCTTGATAATTTTAAATAATTTAAACAGTTTATGTTAACTTCAGATTACTGCATTTTTTTTATTTAGCTGCATTTCCTTTCATTTGAGCTACAATGACAATTACAATTTGAGTTACAACCCTAACCCAATTTTATAACTGTACATGCAATGTTGATTTGATTTGAATTTTTTCTCTTTTTCTATATTCAATATTCTCTCTCTCGTGCTCTCGTTTAAAATATATATATATTTTTCAAAGATTTCAGATCATTACCATGAAAACATTTACCAGGACAGCCAAGAAGGAGAAAAGCATCCAATGACTACTTCCTAATGAAACCTACTCTGTTCTTGAGGAAAGGAACCTCTAAATTGCTTCTGATTTTTACACTTGCAATACTGAAAGTGACATTGCTGCTATAATTCAGGTCTTACGATCCAACAAAATATTGTTTACAAAATACTGAATAATTAATATTTAAGAACAAATTGGTTCTTGTGAAATCTGATGGGAATATGAAGTGTTTTCCCTATATTTCACTAGTAGGTTTGGATTCTACACAATTCCAAAAAACATGCAGGAATAATCAAATCCTAATTCATAATTTCCTATAATCTAAATGACTTGTAAACAACTGAGTGTGTGATTTGTTTTGTTGTTGGGAAGAATTTCAAACCTCCCTTGTCTCATTCTGCTGTAGTTAGAGTGCTTATCACACTGAATAAATGCAGCTGATTTCTTTAATTTCTGAACCAATAGAAATTAAAATATGTGCATGTTAGCAATATTTATAATCCGCATCTACCACATTTACATATCAAGAAAAATATTTACACCTTGTGTTACATGTTTCTATGACTACTTAACATAAGTAACATAAAAAGTCAAACCATTATACACATGTAACAAAAGATTTAACGCTGTACATTTAAGTTACATAAACAAAATGTTATATAAAATGTTTTGTGCTTATGAAAATTTGTATTTGTTATTTAAATTATATTTACATATTATAATTTATCTTTTCTAATTTCACCAAACAAAGACTAACAACATTAAGCAATTTTTATCCAATATAGAGAACCTCTTAACCCTTGTGCTAACAAAAAAAAGGACTACACAAAAGTGCAGCAACTACAAAAGCTTATTGAACAAACAATTGTTTGAGCTTAAAATGGTTGTTTCCAAAGTAAACACACTTTTATTATAAGAATATTACTCTCTTTACTTTAAACCTAATGGATTGTTCTTTAGCAAAATGAATGTTTGTTCACTATGTAAAGTTACATTGGAAATTTTAGATAAAAGAATGTTTTTTGCGAGTCCTGAACCTTGTGCTACTTATGTGTAAAAGTTTAAGGCTGGATGAATTCTTCGTTTTATTTTTGAGTGCTGCAATCCACCGTGGAACAGAAGAACGAGATGTTGGCTCTTCTTGATAGTCTTCAATACTTTCATTGCATTCTCCGATATAATTGTCACCATCTGCTTCCTCTTCTTCATCATCCTCAAACAGAACTGGTGATGGCAAATAAATCACTTCCTCTGCAAATCTTACACGCCGTGTGTTCTCCATCCTCCTCTAATTGTTAAAAATGTTATTATTACAAGTTTATATTATATAAATATAAAGCACACAAATTTATGTGAATAAAATTAGTGCAGAATAATATTCCATAGTACAAAATTGCAGAACATTTTTCCTGCAATGAGTTGTGTATACAAAACATATTTACAGGGCATTTACTACTTACTCACCTTTTTGATCACGGTTTCTGCAGATACAGATGATTCCATATCATGGGTAATAGAATTTTGGAAAGAAGAGATTGAGGATGCAGGTGAGAGTTTCGGCACTTGATCTTGCATCTCTCCAATCTCAGATCTGCTTTGTTCACTTAATCCTGCTCTTCCTCTCCAGTGACTTCTTTTACGACTTATTGAGGATTCCTTCTTTAAAGCTGATCCATGCTTTAAGTAAAACAAATGGATTCAAATCAATAAGGAATCTAAGATATTGATGAAACGTCACTAAGTGTAGATACAAAAGAGTCTAAAAATTCTTACTAGTGTTTTTGTTAATGTATAAAAATGTGAGGCAGTGGTGTACGTCAACATGCTTAATTTTATAATGTAAAGTTAATTAAATAAACAAATCCAACCAATTATCCAGTGAAGTAATTGCTTTGGTGCTCATTATACAGTCTTCAAATGTCCTGTAAATAACTGTTATGCATAGGACTAATAATGAAAACAAAAAAAAAAGCTTTGATCAATGTATCGAAATCAAAAACATTTTCAGGCTTTATTGGTTGTTGCAGATGTCAAACAGACATTGGCAAATGTTGAGGAATTGTGGATGCGAATGTTCCTGAGTAAGAAGTATAATATTTTTCAGTTAGCTTAAGTTGATTCATTCATTCATTATTTTTTGCCTAATTCTCCTGGAGAGTCACGGGGGGCTTCCCCATGCCCATCCAGGAAAGAATCCACTCACTCACTATATGGGGCAATTTAGCGCATTCAATTTACCTTGAGTCCACGTTTTTTGACTGTGGGAGGAAACCCACAAGGACACGGGGATACGCATGGAAACTCCACCCAGATCGGGATTCGAACCGGGAATCCCCAGAGCTGAGAGGCGAATGTGCTAACCACTAAGCCACCATGCCACCCGTTATTTTAAGTTGATGCGTAGCATTTAGATTTACAACATTAAGCAGATTTCCATTTTCACAATGATTAACAGATCAGATGTGTAAAAAATAGTTTGTACTATTACCTGAAGATATAAGTCCAAAACAGGAAGCATTTCTTCGTGACCACTTTCAGTGTTTCCAGATTGCTCCTTAATTGGTCTATTGATTTCAGCTGGGCTGCCAGTTGAGTTCATTTTCATTAAATGGTTTGACCCTTCAGCAGATGACATGTTGACATCAAAAGAACGTCTTTGGCTGACCGCATGTTCACTGGTGTCCATGTCTTGCTGAAGACTTTCAGAGTTCATTTGTGACTGAGTCATTTTTGTATTTTGGGCTGGGTAACCCCATTGATTATGTATTGGTTGCTCATGTTGATAGAACTTGTTGGTAATGGTTGGTAGCTGCATTCCTTGGTCATTTGTGTTGCAGCTGGAGTCTAGGGTTGAACCAGGTGAAAGAATCTTGGTCCATTCCTTGCTAGCCAAAATCTCTTCCATTAAATTGAATGACCCTAATGGAGTTATTGGTTCACTAACAAGAAAACAAAAAAAGTATTTTACTGTGATATAAAGCTCATTATATTGGTAATAAATAAATAAATAAATAAAAAAAATAAATAAAAAAATAATAATATATATATATATATTTAAGCTGTATGCTGTATTTGCTTCAAATACTAATGTATTTAATCAATAATTTTTTATTGTTAGTAGGAGATCATTAACAATCGAGTAATGTTTAGCTATCACATCCATTTTCAGGAAAATTCAGCTACTGTATCGTAAATTTTAATGACGCAGCAGCAAAACATGAACATGACATGAACAAAACCAGACTATGAAAGAGAAATAAAAGACTACTGTCACCTGTGCCCACCACAAACATACATATGAATCTGCATGGGTAATTGTGTTTTATAAAGGAATAATCTGTGAAACATAGACTTTAACATATACACCTTCTTAGTTTACACAACAGTGTTTAGCATTTTTTTCACTGCAGTCATATTTGAATTACCATCATCCGATATTTGTAAAATTGAAACTTCATATTGGTGCATGTACCTCATGTCATCGAATGGACTGGATGTGGCTTTTTCTGGTTCTCTGGGGATTGGTTGATTTTGGACACAAATTTCACTCGCAGCTGTGGTGGTGTTGTATCCACTGGTCAAGGGATTGACCAGAATTGGCAAGTTATTGCTCTGTTTGTATAAAACATAAACACAACATTTTATATACATTTACAATTATTGTATTTTGCAGGCCTTTTTGTTAAATTTACTGTTTATTTGTTAAATATACTGGTTGATGCATCTATAATCCATGTTTTCAGAATCCTTGCCTCACAGCAAGAACGTATTGAATTTACAGTAATTCCTTGATCCTCTCTGTGTAAAGATGGCATGTTTGTATGTCCTAAATAAATGCCTAAATAATGTTCCCATATTTATCCTTATAATCACTGTATTGCACTTGCAATCTTTAGAATTGTAACACAATGGGACCTTTTGTAGTTTACAAAAATATTTTTATGTGTTTTTTTCTGGTCAGGTATTAAACATTTGAATTATACTGCAATTATAATGCAAACATTATATATACTGCAAACATTATATAATTATAACTGCAATAACGTACATTGAAGTGTTTTTTTTTTTTTTTTAAAAAGATGTCAATCAGCCATATTCATCCAAATATAATTTTGTCATTGCATGATATAGCAAAATAAAAAAATAAACTCACTTTTAGAATGTAGCTTTCATTTTGCTCCATGACTTTGTTCCTCTCCTTCCACATTTCCTTCAGCCTCTGTGTCCATTTCTTATGTCCAGGATCCACCCATCGGTCTAAAGTTTCCTGAGACCAGGTATCTGGCGTAGGTGAAGGTGGCAATAAGGAGTCTATGCTTTGTAAAGATGACACACTGGAGCTGTCACTAATCTGTCCTGGTTTTTGCTTCCATGGCCACTTAGTTGTCTCAGAAATATTGCTGTAAGAATCTGTGGTTTGATTCCGTTTTAATGTTGAGCGATTTTTAAAAAATCCCCAGTTTAGTGGTTTAGAGAATCCTGAATTTGAATTGCTAATTTCTTCTTTGGACTGTTTATCAGGAGACTGACTAATGTCTGTAACACACGGTGGTCGTTGGGTAAAAGTATTGTCTGTATTACTTGATTTTATAGAGACAGGAGTACTTTGCTGATTGTTGTTCAGAGATCCATTAAGTTGGAAGACAGTGGTATCAGATAAATGCTGCAAAGCAGGAGAATATAATTCTGGCTGTGTGTGTGTAATATCGCTTGCACTTCTTGTTTGAAGATTCAGTCTTTGAAGCATTGAATGCAGCAGGGCCTGTGTGTCGGAAACAGTGTTGTTCTCAGCCATTTCTACTCTAAAAGTGAGAAGAAGAAAAAATAGTTACATTAAACACTCATTCACAATGATGCACTTTATTTTAAAGATGTACTCACAAATACATAATCTTCCATGTCTAATTAAACTAAAGTAACATTAAAGCTTGATTTAGTGAAGAGTCACAACTTTTATTTCTGCCCCCGAATCTTCAGTTCCTGTTTGAACAAGTCAGGATGTACCTTGGTCTTACATCTGTTCTTCAAACGCCACTTCATCACACTGTGGCTTCAGATTAACGGTATCCTCTTTGGTAAAGAAATCCAACCTCTACTCTGTTTCAATACAGCACCTTCTTTAGGAGGAGCTCCCCTTTATTTTTATTTAAAAGATCCGTTTGCATCTGACGAAGAAAGTTAAGCCGGAGAATGTGGTTTTAGAGGTGTGACAAACACCAGACAGACAAGAAATACAAGTGTGTCAGGATGTCATGCACTATCCATCAACGTAATCTATGCTTTAGACGCTCATCTTCTCATGATCTCCACCTTTTTTTTTTTACTGTATTAGATTTATACTCCTTGTTCATTTCAAATTGTAATAAAACGTTAGATTTTAACCACTGACAAAAAATATTCATTTTGCAGTTACATGATCTTACTGGAGTTTGTTTAATGTTGTATGACCAAATTCATTTAACAAAACTTAATTATAAATAGGAATTTAAACATTAAATCAATTTGAAATTATAGGGTGGCTTACTGATTAATACGTTTGCCTCTCAGTGCTAGGATCCAGGTTAAATACCAATCTGGGTGAAGTTCTCCACGTGTCCGTGTAGGTTTTCTTCTTTTTTTTTGATGTCTAGTTTCCTCAGTCCAAAAACATAGTTCAAGGTGAATGGGCTGCTCGAAATAGTGTGTGCGTGCTAAGTAATAACACCCTGTACCCTGTGCTGGGTGTATCTGCGCAACGCCTGAAACATTCTTCCCTGGATGGGCATTGGGAACCCCATCCCCTCCACTCTACCTGTGGGCCAATCACTATACACTAAAAGCCCTGTGTCATATCCTCCATTCTACCCGTGCGCCAATAAGACAATGAGATGAGGTTTTAAATTATATAGGTGTCTAATACTCTTATCTGATTTAAATGAGTATTTTTTAGTATTACTTGATATATGTTATATTTGCAGGCTTTACTTACTGTTTAAGGTGGTTAATCAATAAATACAACAATTTTGTTTTATTTACGTACTTTTTTTTTACTTGAAAACAAGGAATAATATAAAAAAATATTTATATGTGGTTTAAATTACCAGAAAACATATACGTCTTTACTGTTTAAAGAAATAACGTACAACGATTTAGCAAATCTCCCTAACTAGTGCACTACAATATAAGTATTTAGTTACAGCCGGCATTTCAAACCTTGGCGCGGTTAAAACACGTTTGGTCCTTTGATTGGTTGCTTTGAGCGCGCCATGGCAGAGCAAACAGAAATAAACAGTTTGAAAGGTTTGGGTTTCTACAAATCTGAGGTTAACACGACTCAAATATGTCTGTAATATAAATCAAAATATGTCTATGTCTAGTTAAGGTGAACTTATTTAGTTAATTCCGTTAAAACTTGTAAAACGATGGACTGCGTCGCCACTGGAGGGAACGTCAAAGGTGAATAAACGGAGCTGTAATGCAGCTCCACATCACAGCACCCCAGACACCTCTCAATGAGTAGCTAAATATACTACAGCCTGCATGTCTAAAGTCCAATGATGACAAAGAAAATACATTTATTTCTGTTGGAATGTTATTAGTAATTACATTGTACACAGCGTACATCAGCGCCTGTTTCCTCTCTTAACTGATCATGTCACGTAAACCTTTAATTCAATAATTTAATAATTCTTTAGAACTAGATTTTCAATGTTATAATAAAGCTTTTTCCTCTTAAAAATAGTCAAACATATCAAAGAGTTTGAGTTATACGTGTGTATGATATTTTAATGTAGTTTTCATTAAATACAGCTATGTGTTGGAGATCTTCAGATTTCTTATGTATTTTGCAGTGCTGGCAAAAGCAGTACATTCCCTTTCAAGGATTGGAGAGGAACTCTTTCTGGAACCCACTGAACATGGGGTTGGAATTTCTATATTGTTTGTTTAAATATAATATTATATCAGGTCATTTAGCTGGCGTTTTTATCCAAGGCGACATAAAAAATGAGAGATCATCACAAGTCAGTAGTTAAGGAGAAACCAGCCAAGTGCTTGTGGAAGAGAATAAAAAAGAAAAAACGCTGAGTGACTCAGCCTCATGGACAGTGTTGGGAAGATCATTCCACCATTTAGCAGTGGTGAACGATACGAGTGAGAATCACAATCACTCCATTGATCACAATCAATTTTGAAAGAATGGAATTTTAAAAAGGCAGTATGTCAATAGAAAGTTTTAAATATACATTTTTAAATGTAAAATATATCAGCAAATATAATTATACATGTATATAAAATAGCTCTGTTCCATGTACCTTGTGCATTTTGCCTCATTATGACTGTTTTCTTTGCAGTTAACCTTACGTGCAGTGAACTCCTCACGATCTGCGTTTGCCTGTTTCCTGATGTCTCCACTTTTTTTCCAGAGGTACCAGACTTCTCCCAGCCAAACCTTTCGCTGCAAAATGCCAATTAAGGTAAGACAATGTTCATGTTATTGTCTCTGCATACTGGCTTAACCACTTGACTTATGGCAAATACAAACACTGTAAATAAAAAATCAGTGGCACATCACTTGTAGGTTTTCCAATGTCTCTTATTTACACATCTTTATTACCTTCTACCAGGCTTGGGACACACAGACTATGGGCACATTGTTGATCGATTTACCTTACATCCATGTTTTGGAAATTGTAATTAAATTTAACTGTGTACAGCTAA